>BGPT01002434.1:36509-49239 GCA_003297045.1 Symbiodinium sp. clade C Y103 | reverse complement strand
GCAAAGCAAAGCAGATAGAGCATCAGAGCAATTTGACTGCCAAGTGTGATCGAAACCTTGTCTGATAGCAGCCCACCTTTGACAAGAAAAAAGAACATGTGACAAAGGGGATTTCGTCCATTTATTGCACCNACCACCCATGCGGAAAACAACTGATTTATCAAGCCCCACATGAAAGCACGCACCGTGTTTAAACGCCCATCGTTCCAGAATAAGAAGCATACGGCACATTTCCCCCCAGGAAGAAGCCAAAAGAACAGGATCATCTGCGTGAAGCAAAATAGCAACCCGAATGCGCGATTGTAAATCAAGCGCTCGAGCGGCAGAGGCCTCTAAGTTCTCATCCTGTTCTAAAGCACGGTGGGATGGTAGAGCCCCTCCATGCGCTAAGCACCATTGNGCAGAGGCCTCTAAGTTCTCATCCTGTTCTAAAGCACGGTGGGATGGTAGAGCCCCTCCATGCGCTAAGCACCATTGGATTTGTTCGGTCGAACTTGAGACCGGCGTGCCAGCTCCGCTCCAAGTCAAACTTTTCCAATCATCTGGAATAGAAGGGCAAACTCCAACACCACATTTCTGCTGAAGCAGGGCATGGGTCAATGAATCTGGAAGTAATGGATACAGCAAAGGCCCCAAACAACCACCTTCAGGTAACCCTTGGTGCACGCAGAGAACAGAATCACCAGCCAAACCAACTGATNGAATCTGGAAGTAATGGATACAGCAAAGGCCCCAAACAACCACCTTCAGGTAACCCTTGGTGCACGCAGAGAACAGAATCACCAGCCAAACCAACTGATTTCATGATTATCTATCCCATGTGTATTTATATATATATATACACATATATGTGTACATACATACCCGTGGATTCTTAACGTGGATGCTAGATTTTTGTGTATGGACATTCGGGAGATATATATTCTCTATATATGTATGATCATATGGGTTCTTAACCACTGTCGATTCCTAGGATGCAAATCCTAGTATCAAGTACCCAGTAACAGGTGACAGGTGAAGGTTGACCGGGATCAATCCAGGTGACCTGGTGGTGAAATCTCCTCAGCAAAGCGGAAAAAGGTGACTAGTCGGGAAATGTCGTCGTGCCCGGCCATATATTAAGTGAAATTACATGAAACTACTATAACAAATCCCGGAAAAAGGCAGGTTGTTCAACGAAAACTGGGGATGTTAAAAGAAAAAACAGATGCAGGGAATTCTGCGACCAAGAAAAGATGATCAAACATGTAGATAGAAATAGTCAGAACGGTAGTAACTGGTCAGTCGACATGATTCAAGAGCCCGCCAAACTATTTTTGTCACTGATGGATATGGGTATGTTTGTTAAAAATACGGTAGTGAATCAAAAAGACCGTGGAAAATACAGGGTTTGGCCAGGAAACTGACAATCACATGTATATTCCATATCTCTATCGCTTCGTTTGTTCGGCTGAGCCACAAAAAATGACGCCCCCAACCCCAGACCTCCCACTCTCCCTTGTCTAACTGCAGTTTTACAGGGCCTGCATCCTTCTCACTGGTACAAGGGGTGACTGGTATACCGATAGCTTTCTGTAGATTGAATGGAGGAATATGTTACATCATGTCACATCTAGTTGTGTTGTTTTTTTCACAGAGTGTCTGAGCTTGCCCCTGAAGGAATACAGCCATGAACCAACCAAATTCACCAGAAATTGCCCAGCGGGTCTCTCTATGTGTCTCTAGTTTTAACGCGACTGTCCAATTCCTCTACTTTGCATCACGTTCCCTGACAACAGGCGCAGGTGGATCAATTCGGCAAATCGTTGTCCGATTGTTTGCAGAGAATCAAGGCGGTGGATGACGCATGTTGTGGGTGAAGGTACTGTGAGATGAATGATGAAGGTACTTCTTCAATTCTGGCCAAAATGGATGGCGTCAAATCGGAAAAAATATGCACAATTTTGTGGATCCATTGGCTCTCAACGTCTCAGTATGCATAGGGATTCAAATAATCAAAGCGTTTTTTGCGAGAAACATTGGCATTTCTCCAAAAGATGATTCATCCTGCAACGATGCAAAGTCAAACCCACCAGTAAGGGGGGGTCAAAAGGTAAATGCAATAAAGCAGGGAGACTTCACCAAGAAATATGAAGATCATATGCAATATACGTTGGATACCTCACAGGACGCTGCAATGTAAAGAGATGCTGCTGCTCTTCATAGCCCTGATCCAGACCTTATATATATATATATGTGTTTTGATTTTGTTCCAGTATACCTGCCTTACTGTTGTTTTTCCTTTATTGTGCTCTCTGGCACTCAAACGTGGCGATGCACTGCTCCCATGTTTCATGCTGAAAAATACATGTAGAACTGGATATAAACCAAAGATGTTCCAGCATGCCAGTTTATATACTTTACTGGAGGTAAAACTGACTAAATAGTTCTTTCTCTCATTCAATGCCATTGCTTGATGGTTCAAATCCAAGTTGTGAATTTGCTCTACACTTTGAATTGTTTTATGGGTGAGGCAACCTGCCCAATCTCTCTGCTTCTGGTGGCGGCGCCAGGACGCATCCGAAGTGTTTCTTGCACAGCTGCTGAAGGAGAAACCAAGGACTGGTGGTGGACGATTCACATAGATTTACCATGGTTGAGTCAAACGGGGGGTTCTCAAAATGGGGGATCCCCAAAACCATGGCTTTCAACTTTCAATACTAAAGTGGTTTATATAAATTTGGATGATTTGGGGGTACCCCCATTTTAGGAAACCTCCAAATCAAGCCTTTGTTTGGTTGACTGCTCGACTATTAAGTTTTTTCTTTGGCCATAAAATGAGATACTACACTAATCAGCAGAAAATATGACATGTTCTTACAGGGTATTGATGACTAGCCATAATGAATGGCTCATTCTGGGGGCAAATGTAGGTAAATTGATGTTAATCCTGGGGACTAGGAAGCGTTCTTGAGGACCACCATCTTAAATTTCCGGGTGTTTTATCTCCGTCTTTGTTATTCTTTGTTGTCGTCCCAATAAAGTCCCAAGATGGCTGGTCTGATGTTGGGTTTTTCAGAGTAGGTGGCTGAATTATGTCATGTGCGGCAGAAGAGAAATATGAAGACCCCATCGGGACTTGGGACATTCTCAGTGGACCTGGTTGCACCTTAGACATCCATGTCATCACCGGTGAGAAGGTGAGCGCTTTTAAAGTTTGTGAGAAGCATTTCCATCTATCCAGACCTTCAAAGTTATGAATGTTGCCATGTTTATACATATTCCATCATATTCATATTCCTAAAGAACCATGGACATTTGATGCTGTGTGGGATCCAAAATGCCATAGACCATCCCATTTGCACTGCCTTCCAGATTTCGTAGACCACTACTGTTGGTTGGGTTGACTTCACCACCCCCAATTCATGGTCCACAACGCCGCATGCGCTAGGATCTTGCAGCGCCTTGGCGGACAAATATATCATACATGGAGCATGTGGGCTATGTAACCAACCAAAATCCAGGTCTATTTATGATGGTTTATGTTGGTTGACAACTACAGCTGCTTGCGTATGGTGGATATATCACTCCAGTGGAATTGGTGAACATTTCCCAACTTTTTGGTGGCGGGACTGTGTCTCACAGTCTCAAAATGATGTCCTGCTTTGAATTGTTCGATAAACTGGAGATCGGCGTCCATCTTTTTTGTATGTACAGTAAATATCAGTAAATAATCCGTTGGGCTTTTGGGGGACCTAGAAGCATACGTTACATTTCAACATGCCTGTTGACCTTTGTATTCATTTATTTTGTGTTTCTTTGCCAGGTTGAGTTTCGACTTCTGTCAATGTCCTGTTTGTCCACCCCAGACTCGAAAGAAAAAATGTTGGAGATCTAATCCGTGAAAAACAATATCAGCGGCCGCAAATCAAGGTAGCTAATCATCAATTTTCAGGGTCAAATCGTAGCATTTCTTGGCTTACCTTGCAAAAAAGCAAGTGATTCCTCACTGGATAGACCCTGAATCACTCCATTTGGGTCTATTAGGCCATAGGTGGCCCGTCTTAGCCCGAACGCCCATCCAGTGAACCATGCAATCATCATGAACCACTCTCCATCACAGTGACGAACAAAAACAAATTGGGAAATATCCTCGCACTCGCACCCTGCAATGTTGACCCAGCAGATGCCTACTATTTTGGTGGTGGGCCCTTGCTATCCTTGGTGCTTGAGAAATGGGTACATAACCAGCATCGCAGATTCATCATCGTAGCACTATGAAGAATCGTTAAACATACTTAACCATTACTTGACACTACATATACAACTGTTATAATATGTTATAATTTATAGTATCATTCTTGATCATTACAGTACATCGTAGTTGACCGTTCAGTCCAGTAACTGACCATGTCACAACAGAGATTGTCCACTTATTTTATTCTGCTCATCTCTACAGACAGAATCATGGTAGCAAATTCCACAAAATCATCACCATGTGGGTTCTCTCATAAATCGGATTAAATCACAATGAAATAATGATTAAATCTCAATAAGCATCTCGTACATGACATCAAATCATTAAATCCCATCAAGTATCCCATAAACCCATAAACCACATTGAGTCACCATTGAATGCACAATAAAATCCCTTAAGATCACCAGGAAATCAGCATTGAATCTCATGAAATCCCATCAAACTATTGAATTACATTAAACCACCATTAAACACCAATCCCAATTAAATCATCATCAAGTCTCATTAATTTCGAAGAACATAGCCCCTATTGAATAACATTGAATTACGATCGAATCCGCCAAATATTGACTTACATCCCATTGAACCAGCAGGAAATCACCATGAACTCACCATTCAATGCCATGAAATCATGGTTAAGTCCCAATCCCACGAAAGCACCAGTAAATTACCATTAAATCCCATCAAATAACTCGTAAACCCCCATGAAATCTCCCATAAATGCGATTATATAAATCCCAGTAAATGACCATGAAGACCCATGTAGGTCACCCATAATTCCCATAGAATCCCAGTGAAAAATCCCCTTCAATCACCATTGGATCACCCTGACTTCCCAATTACATACCGTTATACAAATCACCATTAAGTCCCCTTAAAGCACCATTAAATCCTATTAAGTCACCATTAAATTACCGTAAAACTCGTTGTATCTCTTTAAACCCCATCACATCCCTTGAATCTCCATCAAGTTAAAAATATATCCCATTAAATGCCATTGAATCAACACTAAATTCCAGTAAATCCCATGGAGTCACCATTAATTCACAATTTTGTCCGGATTGAATCCCATTACATAGATCTCCATTAAATTCTATCAAATCACTATGAAATCACCAATAAATTGCCCATAAATCCCAACAAATCTCTGAGGAAACTGCAGAAATTCATCCAAAAAGTCCAAGCCGATGAGTTCCGCACCCTTCGCAGTGAGCTTTTTGGAGACTTAGAGGTGCCCTCGATGAGTCCCGTAGCTTTGGGCCATATGGGCAGTGGTCAACAGTGGTGATCTAACCGTGAAAAAGTAAGGTTTACAAGCAACTACAATCAAAGGTTGAATTTGTGCAGCGTAAATTGCATCCTGACGTAACATGAAGTAACTGGATCGACATCTAACTTTCTGATCCAAAAAAAAACTACGTGCTTCGTGCGGGTTGAATCCTTCCCGTCTAGGCGGACGACATGGCTCCAAGCAAGGCAGGGTCAGAAGGGTGGGGAGCTCTTTGCATTTGGCTGTTTCAGGGTGCTTCCGGGGTTGATATCTTATGACTTTCTTTACCCTCTGGGAATTTAACAGTTTGCTATAGTTTGCTAATTGAAAATCACCACGTATAAGAGGTAAACCCTCGAAGTATCACATGGCAATTGTCCATAGCTATGTTTAATTATCAGAGGGTATCCAGTGTGAGTTATTCTTGTTTTTGTCGTGTTGTCTTGTCTTGTTAGCCGCTTTGATGGAAGACTTTGAGATCTCAGTGGGGCCGAGTGGGTCCGAGTGGGGGGTTGTTAGATGGATGGATGGACGGCTGGTTGCTGGAATAGGTCACAATTCAGTTCCTTCCACACAAGGATCAACTATTTTCATCAGGTATAAATTTGACCAAACGAAAAAGCACGTTGTTTGTTTTCCACGCATATTTCCATTGAGCACAAGGTTTGACCAAACACTCAGATAACAAAGGTATGGGGTGAGACAAATCCACAGAAGTTTGCAGAGTTCCAAAGATGTTGCATCCCTATGGCCCTACGGTGGAAATCAAATTTGGTCTCTCCAACTGGACTTCAACTATCTTAAGATGGAGGTTTCCTAAAATAGGGGTGCCCCAAGTCATACAGCATTAAATTTGAGTAATTAGACAATTTTAGTAGATGTTAGTATTGAAACCCTATGGTTTTGGGGGATCCCCCATTTTTAGTAACCCACACATGTTTCTTTTTTGACATGGCTTTGGGGTCCCATTAAAATGGCTGAACATGTTCTTTTCTTTAATTTTCTTGGATGGTTAAAACCCGAGGTTTCACGGTCTGCACGACCGCAAAAGACCAGGCGTTGATGCTTGCGGAGCATCGAGGGGAAGACCTGAAGTTTAGTTTCAAGGATTGGGGCTCTCGGGTGGCGGGTGCATGGAGGGAGCAGAGAGCGGTGGAGCTATGGTTGTATCATGTTGTATCCAATTGACCCATTTTTGACCCATTTTGCGGAGCTGGAGCTGCGATTTTCCCGACCACATGGATACGGGTTGTTTTTGTTTTTTTTGATATAGCTATCCAATTTATATAAGGTGTAGCTAATATTGAGGCACAGCCATATATGGGGAAGCTGAAAGTGACCTCCCAACGACCGATGTTCGAACCATGGGATGGGGTTCCAATTTTGAGGACAACCCAAGTTGCTCCCATTTTTTTTTTTGCACAGGTATGTTTTGTTTAGTCATAATCAAGAGCCACTGTGAATAGTGAAATGTGGATAACCTCAATATACTAGAGTAATATTAGCCATTTATTCTGCTTCGTTTGTACAATAAGTTATAATGACAATGTGGCCTGGCTACAAAAGCGGAGTTTGCGCAGTCACATCGTTTGCAAAAATAACGTGCCTGGCCGAGCTAAACCATATGAAAAAGAGATTGCTCGAGGCCGAAAGCCATAAGTTTTGAAAGCAAAATGGACTGAAAAGGACATGGAAATGGACTTTTCTCGGCAGGTTGAAGCACCAGAATGGATCATGACTTCATAACTGGTAATATGGACGATGTTACCTACCACAATTGTACCCAGTGCTTGATTTGGTAAGCCTTGGTTTGGTTGGTCAATGGTCTGTTTTCGTTAACAGAGTTTTTAGGATGGGCATTGGGAATCTCAACGTGAATGTATCTAAGGAAACCATAGTTGTAGCCTCTGAGTTTGTCCATCATAAAGATAGAATATCATAGAATTTATTCATGACAAATATGTCCATCATTTTCTAGCCAGGATGAAGTCGAAAGTGAATGCATCCTGTCGCGAAAGGCTGGGAATGCAGTTGGTTGGCCTGGTATTTCAAGACCATTCGACCAAAGGATGTGTGAAGATAGCATACATCAATGGGTTGATTTATCGCGTGCCTCGTCGTTCCAGTACTTAAAACATGCTATATATGATTATATACAAATGACTATTGATTCCATTGCCGATTTCCACTTCGACAGAGCTAGGCCCTCAAAATACTTCTAAGACTGTTCGAAATCACCAAATCTCACGGCTTCGAAACCCATCTTCATGTGTAGTTTGAGGGTCTAGGTTCCTGTTTTGACTCCATTTCACTCCCAAGCTGGGCGAGGTGCAATCGACAAACATGAAGATGTAGCTAGAAAATTATGAGGGTGTATCTGGGGTATACACCAATACCCCAGTTTATGACCATATTGTTGAACGGGAAAATGATTATCAACCCTGGGATTTTCATCAACAGCTGAAGTATGCGGAAACGTGAGACCTCTAGGGTGTTGCGATTTGAACCCAAAGCCATGGTCCATGGTGGTAGCCTATCACCATGTCACGGAAGGAGGCGCTGAAAATCAAGAGCAAGGAGATCAAGGAGCTACAGGCAATGCCGTACACATACAGGGATGGAGTGAACCAGTAAATCATGGAGATACAAGGGTTTCCAAAAATGGGGGTACCCCAATAGCTGGATGGCTTATCATGGACAATCCGAAAATAACATGGATGCTTTGAAGGTACCCCCACGGATCGGAACCCCCCATATATTTGGATACTGTAAATGGTGATTGAACCATCAAACATGGTGAATTAAGCAACAAAAATGGTGGTATAGTGGGGATATATTGGGATATCGCCTCTGATGCCTCTGGTTATTTGACGTAGCGAACTGGAACATCACCATTTTTGATAGGTAAATCATGTTTTTATCATCTATATATTATAAATGGGCCATGGCTTCCATAGCAAATCGTTACAGTACTGTAAATGACCAAATGATATTGCTCTGGAAGTCACTTGAAACTCGTAGCGAACTTAGAACTGCTTGGTTGACATTGTATGAGATGATGCATCATGTGATGCATTTGTTCAGTATCTACAGTATATATTTATATAAGATTGAATGAAATTGGATGAGTCGAGCTCAAGTATGTATAGAGTGCTCAGATTGGGACTTCAATAATCCAGGTTTGCAGCAGCCTCCGACAGTGGGAGCAGGCCACAGAGGATTGCTGCAGCAGCCTCAAAAATGAAACTATCATAATTCATGAATCCAAAATGCCCATCAAAACCAAAGATTAATTTTTATGGTGTTCATCCCATTGTTGTACCACTATATCATTGTATCAATAATTATATTCCATGTTGTCCACTTGAAATTCACGTAGTTGATAGTAATGACCATGTTCAGTGATTTTCCAACAGTAGGTGTCCAATTGTTGGTAATGCATCCTGTCACATTTCCTTACACCCCCATTAGTTCCCTATTATCTCCACTTATCTCCAACTACATCCCTCTCCGCCCCATAAAAGATGCCGAAACATGTTTCCCGAATGATAAAGATGAGATTTTCTCGTGTTTTCATAAATCTTCCGGGTCTCGAACGTTTTAGGCATCTTTTCTGGGGGGTTGCTACCCTCCGGTAAATCAAACATGGCAATGCAAAATCTACCATTCATAGAGAATTTTCCTATTAAAACCCAGGCATTTTTTTGGGGGTAGTTCCCATCATAGCCATGTTTGATTCCCGGAGGCTTGACCTCCGATAGTGTCAGCTGCAGGTGACGGTAGAGAACTGGACACGGAAGATCAGTGCCTTGAGTTGTGAGGATGATGACTGTCAGGAGACGGTGAAGTGATGGTTAGAGCTGGACGTTGGGACGGTGTAGTTCATTCAATATCATAATGATTCATAACGGAATATCATATCATGTTATATAGCTTTATAATGCTTTATAATATATATATGATTATATATGTAATGTGTGCTTCATTTCTGATTAGATATTGTGCTTACTGTCAATGATATTCAATGATTCGTTCTATTTCAACAGACAATTGGCATTTTATAAACAGGTGTTTGGTCAGTTGTTTGGTTGTTTCATCAGGATGCCAGGGCTTTGCCCCGTAGCCCTTGCTGTGGCAGATTCGCTGGACAGGATTGTTTGAAGACCTTAGTATTATGTCTATCACGTCTGAACATTATCATTGTTTTGTTTCAAGGATTGGTATTCTTATCATCGTGCGGATGTTGTTTTTACTTTTAATGGATTTATACGATAATTGTGGTGTACGTACTGTATATAATTCGACCGTTGTTTGGCTGTACGGGGTTGATATTGTTGATGATGATTACAGTATGTCATGGGATTTGAAACTGGGTCTTAGATAAATGTTGTTGCCTACAAAGACAATGCCATGAGATATTTCAGACGCAGTATGAGAGCTCTGGGGATGGGTACATTCTGATTGGTCCAAGGATTAAGCAAATTGATTCACAATTCACTGGATTGGTTAATGGGAAAATTTACAGGAAACCATGGTTTTTACCATCAAATATAGAGGTTTCCTGTAAATTTTCCCTTAAACCAATCCATTCAACAATGAGTCTAACCACCACAGGAGAAACTCGCCGAAGCTCAAAGTCTGCTGGAGCCACTGGTAGAGCTCTGGTCCGTTGCAGCAGAGTTTTTGAAGGTGCTGGGCTGGGCAACCGACATCGTGGAGGGTCAAGCAATTGGAGATGTACCCCCAATTTCGTGGCCATCAATAATGGTGAACACGAATTTTCAAACTATTTCAACATGGTAAATCCTGGGAATGCAGTCCCTGTTTTCTGACATTTGTTCTTGTGGGTTTGCTTCAAATGATTTGTTCTCATTTGTTGAGATTCAGGGTCCATTTGTTATGACGTTCAGTGAATCTTTGATGAGGCAGACCATTTTCATGGAGAGTCAACCCAGGATTGATATCAGGTAAGCGCCTGGTCCGTTGGAATGGGGCCCCTTGATCTGCAAGCGACTCTTTCCAGGCAGCACTCCCAAGACAAAGTGTGCAAATCTAGATCTCACAACTCTTCACCCTCAATCGAGATCATCTTGATATATCGTGATATCATGTGATATCATTTTTGTTGATTCCAGAAGAGGCCCGGTAGCATGACTTAGTCACTTGCCGTTGTCCAAAGTTGGAGTCCCAGCATGACCCCGGCTATTTCAACCAATGCCCAAAGGCGGCTGCTCAGCAGCTAAGCTAAAACATCTTCGGGATAGAGTGCATAATACAGCAATTGTGCTTGACAAGTCCCCCCAAAAGGTGGCTTTTGGTATCCCTTCACTGTGTCAGAGTATGTCAGGGTATCACCCCAGTTTTGGAGGACCTGCAAATGCGCCATGAAGACGTCTGACCATTTACCTTGACATGAATCGAGCATAGAGTTACTAGAAAAATTGAGATCCGATCTCTCTGGGACTTTTACAATTTTGCCCAGTGGAATTAGTATACCCTCTGGTAATTTGACATAGCTACTGATAGTGGCCATAGAAATAGTTGATTTACCCATTAAAAATGGTGATTTTCCATAGTTATGTTAGGTTACCATAGAGTATGCCATAGATCTTTCCCGATGTTTCACCTTGCTGCCATCACCGGTCAGCTCCCGTGCCGGGAAGGTTCTCCGCTTCTGTGGTGATGCGCAGGTGGCATCGTTACAGGAGGACCTGGGCGCTGTCACCATTTTGGAGCAGAAGCATTTTGGCGGTCGCTCATAAGGATATATGATGATGGATGATATATATATATATATACCCTAGGCTTCCAACCACCTTGGAAACAAAGTGGTTTAGTAGAACCCCCTTTGTTTGCGGCGGCCAAAATACTATTCTGGCGAGTGGTTCACTTTGTTGNGAGTAGACATCATCATTTTTAAGTTTTCGATTTTGGATGGTGGGAATGGAATTTCAACACACTTCAATTTGAAGTACTGAATAGATGCAAAACTTACAATATATAAATAAACAAAGCTATCGGGTTTAACAAATTTGGACCCTTGCAATGTTGCGAAACGTGCCGCAACGGACAGTGTGCCAGATTCTATTACACGCGAGCACCATGTGCAAATGTGTGCCTTACTTACAATGCGATTGCCGCATCTTCTCGCTTGCTCTGTGGGCTTTGNCTGACCAGGTGCCCCTTGTCAAGTGGACACCATCCCCCTTGATTTGGTCAGGGGAGATGAATGAAGATGTAGTTGGCAAAGTAAGTCGATTATCATGGAGAATGGATTCTCGTTTGACCAGCAAGCGCACTTTGCAGTTGGCACTTACCAAGGCGAAAGCTGTGCATCGCCGGTTTTTGAAGTCATCCAAAAAGAAATGAATGTTATGGTTTTCTAATTTATCTTATCCGAAAGTGTCACAACAAGAACCTTTTGATTCCCAAATTGGATTGCCACTCGCATTCCCGCCTGATGGTGGACCATGTGGATGATGGCCGGCTCTTCAAANCAAGAACCTTTTGATTCCCAAATTGGATTGCCACTCGCATTCCCGCCTGATGGTGGACCATGTGGATGATGGCCGGCTCTTCAAATCGCTCGGGCGCCGGGCAAATGAAAATGAGAGATGTGGGGATGTGGATGGTGATGTCAAATTTCCCAAAGATATAAACTACTGGGCAATGTTGTTTATCAACCCCGCTTAAGATGCAAACTATTGGGCGATATTGTTTATCAACCCTGCTACTACCATTATTACAACCCAGAAGATGNTAAGATGCAAACTATTGGGCGATATTGTTTATCAACCCTGCTACTACCATTATTACAACCCAGAAGATGTTTGGCTGCTATTTTGACAACCTCTTTGAAAGCTTCCGAGCGAAGAGATAAACCAAAACCACAGCAACGGCAATTTTTCTGGAGAACGGCAGTTTTGAGTTGCAACGCCTGAAATNCAAAACCACAGCAACGGCAATTTTTCTGGAGAACGGCAGTTTTGAGTTGCAACGCCTGAAATTCTTGGCTTTTGGAACAACGACTAAAAAAGGTACAACATGGAAGACCTAGGAATAAACAAAGCTATCGGGTTTAACAAATTTGGACCCTTGCAATGTTGCGAAACGTGCCGCAACGAACAGTGTGCCAGATTCTATTACACGCGAGCACCATGTGCAAATGTGTGCCTTACTTACAATGCGATTGCCGCATCTTCTCGCTTGCTCTGTGGGCTTTG
>BGPT01002434.1:18575-36425 GCA_003297045.1 Symbiodinium sp. clade C Y103 | reverse complement strand
AATGTTTTCTAGCAAAACTGTTGGCAACTGCCTAGCTGCAAGTCTTTGAGCAGAGACGAAGCTTTGAGCATCCCGAAAGCACATGTGCAGGTTGGGTTGGTTTTTTAAAGTTCATCTCGAAGAGGCACTCTGCAGTAGTAGCTGAAAGGAAACCGACAAATGAGTACAAACAACCACCTAGAGAAAGAAGCAAGATTAAGTAGGACATGACCCAATTTGCACAGAAGGTCTTGAATACCGAAACTTACTCTTGCGAGATGATGCATCATGATTGGATGAACCATAGAACGCAACNGAAAATCAAGAGTAGGCCCCAGACCTCAAAAGTGAATGCGCAAATTGCTTTAGAGAAAACCTCATTGCTACAACACCTGCAAATCAACTCAGTAGAACCGAGTTGCATCCTAATGCATCCTATTACCCATCATTGAAAAAACAATGTTGACGGTCTGCAGCTTTGAAACTGCAGCCTCAGCAAGGGTTTATCAATATATTTGTTTGTGCGCTTTGGCTCAGGATATATCATGATGTCACAAACAACAAGTTTGGAGTCATGTTGGCTTCGTGAGTCCATGGATTGCAAGTACCAGCAGAATTGTTGTGAAGTTTGATGTTCACACCACGCAATTTCCGTGCAAAAGAAAAAGGTTGAAAGCTCTGAGCCCCAACATGCCGCTCCACAGACATGTACACGCATCAAACAGAAATTTCTTGAAAAAACAAACAAGATGTCTGAATGATCTTTTAAATGTTTCTGACCTGTTTCCTTTTTTCCTGCTGGGCCCCCATTGACTTTCACAATAAATCCAACCATACTGGCTGTTTGTTGGAGGCAAATTGTCACCAANATGTTTCTGACCTGTTTCCTTTTTTCCTGCTGGGCCCCCATTGACTTTCACAATAAATCCAACCATACTGGCTGTTTGTTGGAGGCAAATTGTCACCAATAGCACGTTCCAATTTCAAATTTTAAGGTGTTCAAATTTGAGTTGAAACCATTGCGTGGCGGGCTCAATTGGACGACTTTGTCGTCACGAATCTGAATTTTGAATATTTTGAATCATTAGGACAAAAAGAANCAAATTTGAGTTGAAACCATTGCGTGGCGGGCTCAATTGGACGACTTTGTCGTCACGAATCTGAATTTTGAATATTTTGAATCATTAGGACAAAAAGAACACTTTTCAAGGGGTTTTTGGAGTTCCATGGAAATCACACGCAACGCTTCCAACAGGCTCTGTGTGGACATGGCAATCAAAACCAAAGACTTACAAAATGCTCCCGCTTGAGCCCCCACAACTGGATCGGTACGGCCCATGTTGACTATATATCCTTTTTTTGCTCTAGAGGTGCGCACGTTCTTGCATACTATCAGCGCCAATGATCAAAGGATTAAGTGCAAACAAAGGGGGTTCTACAACCACCTTTCTTTCAAAGGTCGAAGACCTCCAGGGTTGTTTTGGGGCCCAAAAGTTGTATCTGCTAACCGCCGGCGGCGGTTAGCAGATTTGACATCGCGAAATCAACAAAAAAGTAGGTTGTTTTGGCTGGGGCGGGCGAAATCCACAAAAAAGTAGGTTGTTTTGGCTCGCGCTGGCGAAATCAACAGAAAAGTGAATTGTTTTGGGGCCCAAAAACTGTATCTGCTCACCGCCGGCGGCGGTTAGCAGATTTGACATCGCGAAATCAACAAAAAAGTTGGTTGTTTTGGCTCCGGCTGGCGAAATCAACAAAAAAGTAAGTTGTGTGGTTGGCGCAGGCGAAGCCAACAAAAAAGTAAGTTGTTTTGGCTCGGGCTGGCGAAAGCAACCAAAACGTAAGTTGATTTGGCTCGTGCGGGCGAAATCAAGAAAAAGTAGGGCTCGCGCTCGCGAAAGCAAGAAAAAAGTAGGTTGTTTTGGCTCGCGCGGGCGAAATCAACGGAAAAATAGGTTGTTTTGGGGCCCAAAAACTGTATCTGACATCGTGAAATCAACAAAAAAAGTAAATTGTTTTGGCTCGGGCGGGCGAAATCAACACAAAAGTAGGTTGGTTGTTTTGGCTCGCGCTGGCGAAATCAACAAAAAAGTAAAGCTCGCGCTGGCGAAAACAACAAAAAAGTAGATTGTTTTGGGGCCTTAAAAAATGTATCTGCTAACCGCCGGCGGCGGTTAGCAGATTTTTGATATCGCGAAATCAACAAAATAGGTTGTTGTGGCTCGCGCGGGTGAAATCAACAGAAACGTGTGTTAAATTGTTTTGGGGTCCAAAAATTGTATCGCGAAATCAACAAAAAAATGTTGTTTTGGCGCCAAATCAGCAAAAAAGTAGGTTGCTTTAAGGCTCGCGCGAGCGAAATCAACAAAAAAGTAAATGTTTTTGGGGACCAAAAACTGTATCTGCTAACCGCCGGCGGCGGATAGCAGATTTGACATCGCGAAATCAACAAAAAAGTACGTTGTTTTGTGGGTCGCGCTGGCGAAATCAACAAAAAAGTAGCACCACATTCCACCACTCATTCTGGCGGATTTGGGCTGCCTGGTGTCGAGTTGAGCTCACTTAGTACCAAAAAAATAGTCAACTCGACTGATCCTTGTAACATCTTGTAACCAATGGGGATTCATTGCCTTGGCATCGGCCAGCTTGGCCCTTCATTTTCTCAAGCCTAAAAATGTTCTAAGATTGACCCAGAATGAATGAACCCCTTGTTCATGGAGGTGTTGTTTACGCCCCCGTGGCGTTTTGGCGAATTGTCTGAGACGTGGGCGCCTGCAAGGCCATTGTCCTGGCCAATGTCGAGGCATAGTCCAAAATTGAAAGAAATGCCCAAGTTATGCCCAAATTTGAGGAATGTCCTCAAACCATTCGGGGCCCGAATGTCCTTAAACCATTCGGGGCCTGAATGTGTTACCAAAAGGTAGTTCGCTGATTTTTGCGTTGGAATGCTATCTGTGAGTGACGGATGGCAACAAGTGTACGTTCGTTCAGTCGGGCAAATTATAAAACCCATCGCTGTAGGATGTCGTGAAGGTTATCATGTTGTTACACTATACTCTTTACCCTCTAATAATAAATACTAATAGCAACTGTATCCCAAAGTGATGCACCTCCGCAGGGTCCACGGGGTGAACAAATTGTTCCCGAGATTGTATGGAGATGGCAGAAAAGCCTCCTGCAAATAGAAGGGTTTGCTAATTAGATGGTTTGCTGCATTCTCGGTTTTTCATCCAGGATTTTCTCAAAGCTGACACACGTCCATCCTTTGCATTGGGCGGATCATCCCACGGATCGTTACTCGGTAATCAACCCCTGGTAAGCAGAAATCTCAGATTAACCCCTCGGTAATCAACCCCTGGTAAGGCTTTGGCACGGGCTTCCGAAAGAAATTTTGTGTCCGGGAAGATCTGGAAACCAACCTCTAGACTTTGTAACTGCTAGTAATGTTCATTCTACTTTTGTAAATGATGGTCATATCCATGGCTCAGGCGCGCGAAACTGCGCGCCTGACCCACGGCGCGCGGATTCGCGCGCCTGGCGGGCAGTTTCGCGCCCCTGGCGCGCGGTTTCGCGCGCCTGGCGCGCGCTTTCGCGCGCCTGGCGCGCTGTTTTGCGGGCCCGAGTACGGCTTTGGCACTGTAAGCCTTCTTCTATATTTTGTAACTGATAGTAAGCTTGATTCTACTTCTGTAAATGATGGTCATATCCATGGCCGACGGCGCGCGGTTTCGCGCGCCTGGCGCGCAGATTCGCGCGCGCGAGTGAGGCTTTGGCATTTTGTCAACCGATTTCTATATACTTTGTAACTGCTAAAAGTGTTGATTCTTTTTCTGTGAATCGCGCCTGACCCATGGCGCGCAGTTCCACGGCGCGCGGTTTCGCGCGCCGCGCGCCCGAAAAAGGTTTTCGCGCGGGCTTCCAAGAGGAAATTATCTGTCCCAGCGGAATGAACAAACCTCTCTTTCTGTAAATGCTACTAATCCTGGAAGTAGAATCTGGCCTCCTTGCGTTGCTAGGCTTCTCATGCCGGAGGGCGGCATGCATTGGCCTAGGCTTATAATATCATGACCTTGGGAAAGATTTGTATGGGATTGTAAGTTATTTGTAAGTTATCCAAGTCGGGTTGCTTCCTGTGACGTTCCTGAGGTTGGAGTTGCTTCCTACGTTTGCGCAAGATCTCACATCAAGCACGTCTTTGGAAGGAAACCGCTATATGGCATCGCACTTGCATCCCAGCCCCGGTNCGTTTGCGCAAGATCTCACATCAAGCACGTCTTTGGAAGGAAACCGCTATATGGCATCGCACTTGCATCCCAGCCCCGGTAAATACCAGTACTTGCGGAATTCTTTGGAGGAAATGCTTGTCTACTTGCGTATCTATGTTTTCAGAAGTTTTAACATGTTTTTTATACCAGTAGTGCCGCGCACGGCGGTGACGGAAGTCTCAAAGATAGAAAACCTATAGGAGAATTTGCTTATTGGGACAGATGGAACAAAAACTGGCTGAGGCTCTGAGTCCCTTTCTCTATTTCTTTCTGTTTCCTTCTCTCTGCGTCTCTCTATGTCTCTATATATATATATATCTNAAACTGGCTGAGGCTCTGAGTCCCTTTCTCTATTTCTTTCTGTTTCCTTCTCTCTGCGTCTCTCTATGTCTCTATATATATATATATCTCTCTCTCTCTCTCTCGTTCTTTCCCTCTTTTTCTCCCATCTCTCTCTCTGTTGTTTTCAATCTATCTGTCTCTCTATCTCTCTATCTATCTATTGATCTGTTTATCTGTCTATCTATCTGTCTATCTCTCTATCTATCTATCTCTCTACCTAATTCTATTTGTTGATTTTCTATTTAGCTACCTGCCTATCTATGTATCTGCCTATTTTCCTATTTATCTTCTTATTGATCTATTGCGTGTCTATCTTTTGGCCTGTCTATCTATCTACCTATCTGCATCTATTTGCGTATCTAGGTGTCTATCTTTCGATCTATCCATCCATCTCTTTAGTATCGATTCACCTCACCACGTCTTTTGCTGGTAACCATGATGCGGCAATGATGCGGAAGATTCCAGATGCTAAGTTGTCAGTTTCATCACCGAAACTGAGCATTTGACCAAGTGGTTGGCACATCCCTACCCTCTTGGACGGGGGGGACCTATCTTAATTGTAACTTACATTTAGGGTAGGTAAAACCTTCATAAATGTAACTTACATTTCGTGTAAGCGCCACAAAAAGTGCACCTTCATAAATGTAACTTACATTTAGGGTGGTCCCTCTAAAATTTGGAGGGACCTGAAAAATTTTTCATTACATTTAGAAGGTAAAACCTTCCCAAATGTACATTACATTTTTGAAGGTGCCATTCTTGTAGAACCCTCCTGTCCTCAAAAATGTAAGTTGGTTTTGGGGAGGTCCCCAAAGCATGAGGCCCCATGGGGGTAAAACAAGAAAATAAAAGTAACATTTACATACGCATATACAAACTGTTGCAACAAGGTCGGTGCAGGGGCGACTAAACAACCCAAAAACATCCATGGAAAATGTAAGTTAGTGGTCTTAAGGTACAGTTTTAAATGGCAGGAATGCAGGGTTTTGGAACCTTCCCCCCATGGATCTTACATTTTTATCACCTTAGAATTCCCAGGATTCCTTCAATATTTGGGGGGAGTGGTGTTGGGGGGAGCCATGGAAAATGTGAGTTAGTGGCCTTAAGGTGCAATTTCCAATGAAAAAATGCAGGTCTTTGGTACCTTCCCCATGGATCTTACATTTTTACCACCTTAGGATTCCCAGGATTCTTTCAATTTTTGGGAATAGTGGTGCTGGAGGGGGGAGCCATGGGAAATGTAAGTTAATGGTCTTAAGGTGCATTTTCCAATGAAAAAATGCAGGTCTTTGGAACCTTNAGCCATGGGAAATGTAAGTTAATGGTCTTAAGGTGCATTTTCCAATGAAAAAATGCAGGTCTTTGGAACCTTACCCTATGGATCTTACATTTCTATCCCTCTAGAATCACCAAGATTCCATTAGATACCATTAGATACCAACATATACCAACAGAAACGGAGGAGGGCGGGGGCAAAAATGTAAGCTACATTTTGTTGGCCCCACCCTCCCATTTTCACACCTGAGCTATTTCTGGGGAACTGCCCATAAAAATGTAAGTTACATTTTGCCGGGTCCCCCCCAAAAAATCAAGGGTTAAGGGGGTGGGGATGTTGTCACAAATACAACTCCATGAGATATTAAGAAAGTTGATTTCCGGAAACCAGATTAAGTTTACACCCAGGCGCTCAAAGTGCTTAGTGGGATAGGCACTAGTCGACATTTCCTTCCTTCAGCATACAATCCTAGCATAATGTAGCGTAAAGCCGTCACTGATATGATCAGCTATGAAAAAATGTTATTAGATGTCATTAGATTTCTTAGAAAAATGTTCCTACAGCCTGACCCCCCCCCTCCAGGAACATATTTAAGAGAGGGGCTATGATTTCCGCAAAAGTTGCTTGGCTACCTGCTTGGCTCGAGCCCGGAGCTTTGTCCGCTTGAAGAATCTCCATTACCTTCTCATCAAACAACGTTTTCGTTTAATAGCGGGTAAGTTTTTACGATGATAGAAAAATTCATTCGCCTTCGACATTCATACACAGCGGACCTTGCTTCGGGGAGAGTTGGTCAGCCCTAAGGGCACTGTCCCGGGGTGCCTACTGGAAGGCCTCAGCGTGTGTGCTGCCTTTTGAAGGGTATTTGCGTCTGAGGTTGGGGAATGTCTGTTTTCTTTGCTGTTTGCCAGAACAGCTTCGCTTGCTCGTGCTGAGGTGGCTTTTGTTACTCATCAATTGTTGCCTGTTGGCTTGTTGCCTCTTGTTTTGTTGCCTATTGTGCTCTTGTCTCCTGCTTTGTTGTCGCAGGGANGAGGTGGCTTTTGTTACTCATCAATTGTTGCCTGTTGGCTTGTTGCCTCTTGTTTTGTTGCCTATTGTGCTCTTGTCTCCTGCTTTGTTGTCGCAGGGATTGTTGCCTCATGTTTTGTTGTCTCAGGTTTTGTTGCCTCAAGTGTTGCTGCTTTGTTNTGCCTATTGTGCTCTTGTCTCCTGCTTTGTTGTCGCAGGGATTGTTGCCTCATGTTTTGTTGTCTCAGGTTTTGTTGCCTCAAGTGTTGCTGCTTTGTTATTCGGTTGTAAGTCCGTGCTGCAGAGAGTCACTCCTCTGTAGTCCCAGGCTTCTCATCTTCCAGTCTGGCTGCGGCAAAGGTAACTGCGTAAGGGTATCTGCTATAAGATGGGTACCTGGGATGATCTTTGTGCACTGTTTTCCATGCTTCATGCCAGTAGTTGCGCAGTAGTGTGTCAATAAGGTCTCCTCGGGCGATGAGCGCTAGAACTCCTCTGTCTTTGTCGTAGGTGGCTTTTGCGATGAACTTCTTGTCTTGCAGGTCGTAAATCTGTTTGTCTGTTGTTCGGTGTGATAAACGCGTTGTTGTTCCTGCATACTGTGTGTCTGGCTGGCTTGTAAGGATGTGCAAGGCCGTAGTCAAAGCCATATTGATGGTCAGGTCGACTTTCCCCAAGTAGTTTNTGGCTTGTAAGGATGTGCAAGGCCGTAGTCAAAGCCATATTGATGGTCAGGTCGACTTTCCCCAAGTAGTTTGTGATGATGATTTTGTGCCATCCTCCTCTCCAGTGCTGTAGGCGGTTTCCTTGGCTGTCCCAATAGTGCAGCGGGTATTTGCCGGAGAAGTTGGTGTAAGCGCGTTTCTCGAATGTTTGTTGTGCATCTTGATCCTGGAAAGTCAGGACTGTAACTGGTGACAGTGTGAAACGTCGTCCTCCACTGTAGTATCCATGTTCTTGTTTGGCTTGGTTGTCAACCTGTGATCTCTGCAATAGCCAGTTAGTCACGCGGATTCTGTCATGGTAGGTAGCTTCTTTGGGCCAAGCCTTGAGGATCATTTTTGAGGCTGCTTTCTTTGCATTCTCTTTCCTCGTGTGTGTAATCCGTGATGCCTCTCAAGTCATCAATTTCATTATCCTGTCTGTGTGCTATGTCTGAAAGCTTTTGCACTTGTTGCTGCAGTGCTTCTTGTTGATTGCTCATCTGGTCCGTTGAACTGGCTCCGGCAGCTTTGAGTTGTTCTAGTTCATTCTTCATCTGGATGCTAAGTGCCTGCATTTGTNTCCGGCAGCTTTGAGTTGTTCTAGTTCATTCTTCATCTGGATGCTAAGTGCCTGCATTTGTTGTAGTAACTCGCGTGTTTCTTTATCGACGTCTCTCTTGGATCTTCTTTCTGTCTTGGCGTCTTCTGCTACCGTTTCTTTTAGTGCTCTGTGTGGTGTGGCTGCAATTTGGTATAGTGCAGAGGATGTTGCGTGTCCTTTCTTGCCCCAAATCCTTTTGGCCGTGACGTGTTTGCTTGTGGCGCGTTCTTTCTGTTCTGCTGTTTCTTCATCCTGTTCTGCCATCTCTTCTTCGGCAACTGCGAAGTCAATGTTTTTTCTTTCTGGTGTCATCTGCTCACTCTCATTCTCTGTCTTCTTCCCCTCCTCACCTTCTGTCTTTTTTTTCTCTTTCTTCTTGTCGAACAAATGCGTTCGAACTTTTTGCTCAGCCATGGCTAATTGGCTTGCATGGCCATATTCAGTGCTCTATCATTCGAGCCCAAACACTTATTACACGTCACGGAGGACATCCACACCTTTGAGCCAGAAACTTAACACAACAGCAGAAAGTTCCTGCCCCGGTTTACCCAAGAAGTCGAGGCGACGCCCTTTCACTCCACAATCCGGATACGATCAGTCAAGTACCATTGTAAAAGGGTGTAAAAGGTGTCCAGTGGTTCAAATGTCAACAACAGCCTGCGAATTGGGATCAAAGTGACCAAGACCATTCTGTAATTCTGTATTTCCTTTCCCGCGGAGAAGTTCACAAGGAGATGTTCACATTGAGTACCAACATATAGTTGCAACCGCGATCCACTTTCATCGACAAATGCGCAAAAAGATTCTCACAGAGCGAAGCTCAAACGGAGCACATTCAAAAAGAGTTTTTTCAAGGAGAGAGCATTCATCATATGCAGTGAGTTTTGATAGAATTGAAGTCAAGATGGTGGGAGCTTAGTCAAAAGAGAACTGGTAGTTCCGCGCCGCAGCTATTATATAATGCCTCCCCGAATTGTGCGGTTGGCTGCATCAAAAGGAACATTTGGTTGAGCAGTGTCTTTATATATGTTGGATACATTTGGATAATCTCGTAAGCTTTGCGCATATTTTCAATTGTCCAAACTTTCTAGGTCTGCCTACTCTGCGCAAGGAAAGGGCTTTTGGTCTGGCAAGTGCTGAATCAAAAGTGACTTCGTGTTGAGGATGCAATCTTGGCCTTCTGAGCACATGCCCCAGAAGTTTTACCCGGTTATCCTCGAGAATCTCAGTTAATAATATTGGTTTGCGGTGGGCCCGGAGTGCATCATTTGTTGGTTGGTACACATAGCCATTTGCGTTGTTTCTGTTACTGAAAGTGGTATGTAAGTTGAGGATCTTGCACAATTCTTGTAGCTGGAAAGTGTTGAACATTCGACGAATACTTTCTGTAGGCGCAAGGGGTTCCAACTCAAACAACCGACGACTCATGATTGCCGCATTGTATGCTAACAGCTTCCACTTTTGGTTACAGCCTACAGCGTGTTCTGTTCCAAAATCTGTCCAGCCGTTGAAGAACTGGCATCATGCTGGAGATTCCACGACGAAATTCTTGCGCAGGGTCAGCTAGTTGTATCCGTTATACAGCAACTGAGCCAAGGTATTTTGCTCCCCTTGTTGCATTCATGTAAACTCCGTTTCTAAAACAAATATTTCCCCTGGCTGTATTGAACTTGATACAATTGCATTGGTCTTAATTGAGTTTAAGATGTATGTCTCGGACTCTGTTTCTATCAAATGATGGAAAGCGTTTGCAGTTGCCGGATTTTTTGGCGATGATCAGTGTGCCATCAGCACAAAGCAATTCCTGGCTGGAAATTTGTGCCTTACAAAGTTTTGCAATGTAGGGGGTCACGGTATTGCTGAAACATCAAAAAATCAAATCATATATATATATATATATTATGAGTACATACGAGTACCATGTATTCCCAACCATTCCAACACCTCTTGAAATTAGAGACTCCAGAAGCGTCCAGAAGGCTTTATCTGACATTGATTGACATTGTATCTGTTTTGCTCCGAACCAGTGAATTGTGCCCAACCTACCCAAATTCATTTCAAAGCACTGAAGTACATGGAGCCCAGGTATAGAACAAGCGACTTGTAATCACGTTGTCCAACTCTGCAAACAAGGGCTACACAAGGATGTAAACTTGCGTTGACCCTCGAACGGCAAAAATACCTAGCACAAACCTAGCGGCTTTGCTAGCGACATCACGAGTGGCCTCTGGAAAGGCTATGCACCTGTCTCATGTTCGACGGCCACAGCTGTATGATATTGTATGCACGATGGATCCCGATGGTATCCCGTGGCACCATTGGTTTATTTACAATTGGGAAGGAATTGGGAAGCTCGGCTGGATCAGTTGCGAGTCGCACCTGGAAAAATCCTCCAGCTAATCAGTGGAAAGAATATAGGCTGTCCTCTTTGCTTCTCTCTTTGCTTCTCTGTTTGTGACTTTCTTGTTCGAGGCTGACACGTGGCTCATCAGCTCTCCTAATTTGCCTACATTTTCTTGCTTTTCTGGCTGCTGGGGTTCCAGTCTGCCAAGTTCAATAGATGGCAAGAAATATGCTAGAATATCAACCAGTGCCTTTGCTCATGACCCCTCCGGCCACAATCTTAAGAGATTCTCTCAGGATTCCCCTGCAAGTTCAAGCTGGGTGGTAAAACCTTGCAGGTGCAACTCTGTCCATACGCGGTCCATCGCACGCGACACATGCTTTGCGTGGCTTTACAACCTGATGCACCAAGCATGACAACGTTGTGCACGCCAAACATTAACAACGTAATTTTTATTTGATTATATAATCTTAATTTAATCTATGGCCCATCCGCAAGGGGAGCATTACAACGTGACAAGCCACAGTCAAGCACCCTTCCACAGCACAGCTCAGCACAGAGTATATAGCAGGCGAAAAATCGGCTTAACGATGACAAGAATGCAGAATAAACGTGGAATGGGTGAGTGGAACATATGTCATAGTTTCCCAAGGTTTACAAAATCACCGAGGATGGTCGCACAACAGGAAAGTGGTAACGTGCGCAGAATTCTCTTGGACAGTGCTGCTGAGAAATGTCTGTTGCCCTCTTCCAATTCTGCTACATCCTGGCACAGTAAACCGACATCAATGCTACAAACCTTTCCGAGCACCTGCCAAAACCCCGAAGATCTGGCCGTGTTCAGTCACTTGGAAATTCACCCCAAAGACCTGAGTCTAAAAGAAGTGACGTCGGGATGTGGGATGATGTCCAAATGTTAAGCCTGACTATCTGGTCTGCCTAAAATGCCTAAACAAATCTACAAAATTCAAAATACAATCGAATACAGTCCATTTGTTCTGATGCTGACAAATTACGCTGCTGCCGCGCCGTTGGGTGGAGTCTCGGCGTTGAAACCTTGGAACCCCAGGGGCGTGAGATTTGGGAAAGTTTGGTGAGATGTGGCATGACATGGGCCTGACATGGCATGACCCCAATGTTCTCTGCATGTGCGTGATTGCATGTGCGTGATTGCATGTGCATTCGCCGGCAAAGCGGGGAGAAATGGGGAGAAGGTCCTGCACCACGTCCCACACTTGGTATGAGCTTCTGGTAATGGCTCAGGCGGTAGGTCCTTCTTCCACCTGTGTGCAGAAGCAGCCCCCACAAGCAAGAAAAAATTGACGCACAAGACACATCAAGACACAAGATATATCACAAAATAAAATAAAGTAAAAGCTTCAAGCATCTTCAAGTCCAAGTGCTACAGGGAATTGCACATTTTTTGGGTTGAAGACACATTCCTGGCAAAGCCTTGCCTTTCCGTGGGTTCCAGTCTCCACAATGGCGGCGGTGGTGGCCAGGTGATGATTCCATGATTTGACAAACGCTGGCGTCTGTGCAACCACTCCTGATCTGAGCAGCCCGCGCTGAGCTCGAATTAGTGGTTTTAAAGCGCCAATATATATTAAATATCTTAAAATATAGTTAAATTATTATATTATTATTATATTAATTCATCTTGAAATATCTTGAAATACCGTATTTAACCATGAAGACCTTGAAGACATTTGAGGAACTGGTAACTGCTTCAGTCCTCGAGGGAGACAAAGTGTGGCAGGGCTTTTTTCGTGCCTGGGCTGTCATGAAGTTCCTTTCCTCACAACTTAGCAACGATCTCACGCGCACAACACATTTCAATACGCAAGAATGCATGTGATGTGCATGTAGCTTCATTCAGCTTGATGTAGCTTGACATGGCTCGGCCTGCTTGGTTTTCAAGTGATTTTTGCCAGTTGCTTTGAAACGTTCACCTCTCAGACTCTTGGATGGGTCTAATTACGCAATTTTACTACATTGAGGGGATGACGTGAAAAAAACAATGCCAATACCAGGTACGAGCGTGTTTTGTACAGCTGTTTTGAGCGCGCGACATTCAACAACCATCGGTTGCACCCTTATCTCATCCCAGGTTGGGCTGTCCTGCGCCGGGGCCAGAAATAGGGGCAACATGGGCCAAGGGACAATGATGACAATGGTTCAGCTGATCTTGATTGATCCCGTAGAATCGGTGGAACCTGTCAAGCAACGTCCAAGATTCTCAAGCCAGCCGCGCCAAGCTATGTCAAGATATGTCAAGCTCTGAATCAGCCACTGAGATCACTGAGCCACTGCGCTGCGTGATATTGCCAAGTTTGGCAATGCTCCTCTGACTTCCTCTGCTCCAAGAAGTCTATGATTGCGTCCCGCAGTTCCATCTGCGCAAATGTGCCCAACTGGATGAGCAAACAATAGCAGCGCAAATGATCTTAAAGTTTTGATGCCTTGGTGACTTCCGCTATTAAATTTGCCAAATGATCTCTGGACAATTTGCCAGTCGCTTCAACACAGGGCAGAGAGAGTGAATCCCTCAGTTCCATTGCGCAAGTCTGGATTCAAAGCCAAAGAAATCAGGATTGTCGATGATTGTCGCGATTTGAGCAAGACAGAAGCACCTCCATGAGAGTCAGCTTGTTGGGTGGCAAATTCTGAAAAAAAGCATCCTGGGTGGCACTTGGTGGCCACATGGTGGCACTGGGATGCCTATCTTTTCCTTGACCAAGTCATAGACAATTGATGACAATTGACAATTGGCATTTGATTCATTTGATTCATTTGATATCTTGTTCATTCCTGTTCTGGGAGTTTTCAAAATTTGGGCATTGTTATCATCGTTGTGTCATCAATCAGTGACTTCCTGAAAAGGGGGTGAACGATAAAGTAACATGTTCCAAGAAGGTTTTTATGTGCCTAACACATAGACACACACAATCACACACCATCACACACCATTACACACCACATGTCTTCAGTTGTGCATGTTGCCTCGCACCATGTATTGGCCCCAAACGGCTTGGGAGCACAAATTGCGGGAACCCGAGTACCATTTTTGAGCTGATCCCAAAGTAAGTCCTAGAAGACTTTCCCTTGCTTGAATGCACTCTTTTTTCGTTTGAGATCAACAGTCGATATTCAAGCATGTCGCAACCTCTCCACATTTGGGGACCCTTCGTCCCTGGACAGTCTCATCTTTTGATTAACACATTGCCAAAGGACAAAATTGATTCGCACCTACTGGTGGCGAGCTTGACTTGGAAGCCAACAACACAGCACAGTACAGGGTTGGCTGTATTGGCTTCCAATATCTTCCCATCTTCTCAAGGGGACATTGGGTGCACTGAACCCACCGCCACCGCACAATTCAGCGAAGACACACACCGATCTAATCCATCTCCTGAAACGCAATGCAACCAGCACTTTTGAGTTGTGATTGCCATATGTTGCATTGCTTGCGCCTGCACACAACATCCAAGGATTTCTTCAACCAAATGTACAGCTTGGGTGTGCACCCACACACACACACACACACATATATATATATAATTATATAATAACCTTTCAATTTTAATCCTTACAAAAGCCGCGGCTTTCGGATATACTTCCTCTTTGAATCTATCAAAGGCACAAATTCGCGTGACAGCTGATTGCAGTCCTTCCTCATGAGACCACCACTTCAGCCAACTTTCTCGCGAGCGCTCGTCTCACAAGTGGTTCAAATTGATCCAACACATCCAAGCCCCCATTTCCTAAACTCCTGACCCTCACCCTGCAAACATCGTAGTCGGGGCACTGTCACAGCGCGCAAACGGCTTACAAGAATTTAGATTACTGGGAAAGTATTTGTCTCAAGTCTCAAGTCTCAAACATGGTAAGTTGTAAGCTTCAAAGATATTCAAAGCATGTGAATGGCACTGACGTATACTTGGATGCTTTTGCCAGCTTTTTCGACAAATATCAAGTGAGCACGAGCTGCAGGCGTTGTTCTCAAACTGTTTGTCAAAAACAGTCTGCTATGCCAACATGACGGACACCGCCTCCCGTAGTGACTCTCATTAGTGAAAGAATGCACAAAGATGCACAAAGGAGCCTCGCGTCTTGAGGGTTTCTGTCCGCAATGGTGGAGGAAGCGGCATCCAGCCATGAAAGGCATTGCTCCTTCGTGTTCAACTGGTGCAATGCTGGGACATGCTCAAAATTGCTAAAGCAATCGAAAGCACATTGAGACGCAATTTCAAGGAGGTTTAAACATGGTCAAACGCTCAAGATGCTCTAGAGAGGCTTTAAGAACCCTATCAAGGCTAAACGCCCACCCCGCTGTTGGGACCTAAAATGTCGCAATAGAATGCTTTTGAGCTGTATGAACTCTCTCAATGATTTATGGACTCCTCAGCTTCTGTCGCAGTTGCTCACGTGAAAACCGCCTTTCTGTTGCCTTGCGCAGCGCATTGAAGCCAACCCGCAGTGAGATTCAATCTGAAAACCATGAATGACCAGCAGTTGCTGTTCTGAATAGTAAAACTTTAAACCATAAAAACCCTCTAAATGACAGTGACATAGACTCGAGCGCGTCGCGCCTGCTCCTGGTCCTGCTTTTTGTTGCCTTCCAATGACTTCATGGTCTGATTTCACTGCATTCAAGAAGTGTTTAGTACATTCAATCAGAATAATCAAATGAAATTCAAACGATTCAAATGCAGTTGGATAAAATAGAATCTGAATAGATGCGTATGTATATATAGGCTTGTCCCTGCTCTTGGAACTACATACAACAAAGTGGGATGTTAACGTTCCTTGAACTTGCTGAAGCAGTTGATGCACACGCGGAGTGGGGGGGGTTGGGGTGGGGTGGGATGTTAACGTTCCTTGAACTTGCTGAAGCAGTTGATGCACACGCGGGGNAAAAATCCGCGACAAAATTTCGTCACGGAATCAACAGTTTAAACCAAGCTAATTCGGGTTTGCGCAGTTCCAAGAGCAGGGACAAGGCTATATATACATATCTAATCATATTTATAACTATATATATCATGCCTAATATACATATTTACATACACGTATATACATGTGTATATCTATTACTATTTCTGTGTATATGTATATCCACGAACATATGCTCCACCGATGCTGACCTGTGAACATGATCAAATCATCGCCGGGGCTCTTTGCCTTTGGCTTTGGTTTTCTTCGGTTTCACAAAAGGGCCACCTTGGCAAGAATCCAAGCCATCCATGGGATTTGGTGGGATATGAATTCATTGGATGCATTTTCATAATTGAGGCTTCTAAAACCCCCCCAATAAAATGTATAATACATATATATATATATATATATATATTTGCATATAACTGTATTTGATATACAATACACAACATATATAGAACAAATAAATGACCAAACTGTATATGTGTATACATATACATGTATTACGGCCAGATGTATATATATATATATAGATATACAAAATATATCATACAAAGTCTGAAGTAAGTGAACTGCAACAGTATCCCACAAATAAAGCAGGAACCATCTGTGTATCCTGTATCGTCCCGTATCGATCCTTATCGTAGATCGTAATACATTCTCGCAAGACATGGTCACAAAACGCTCAAACGGTGGGGTCAATCCACTGGGAAAAACGTGGACAAACAATTCCATGAGAATGCCTCAAGTATGCACGGATGTGGGTGCCTCAAGTGCCTTGGCCTGGCAAACTGCCTTGTATTGTAGCTGGGCCTGGAACCCAAGAGTTCGGATTGCTCTTTGAAGCCTTCCATGTTCATGAGGGCCTCAGACAAAAGATGGAAAGGCGCGGAAGAACAGTCGCATGTCAAAGTGAAATGTTTCTCGTCGGATTGCATCAAAATGTGTATTTGCCCAAGTCTTGCAATTATGTCGTTTCGCTTGGTCCAATATGACTTCCATGTCTTTCCCGTGTGATGCGGCAGTTTCTCAAAGCATATGCGACCAACATGAATTCCAGGCCCAAAACACGTGCATGTTTAATGGGAAAAATGAAGTAACTTAGAGTCATCTGATTCTAGCGGTCAACCCCCTCCCTACTAACTCCCTACCCTCTACAATCATTTGCTACACATGCTAGATCGTCACATCCACCACATCGGCTCTGTGTCCCCAACATTGGTTGCAAGCTGAGAAGTGTTGGGGCTCCTCGACCTGGTGAAACAAAAATATGCAAATGGTTTGCTCCAAAACAATGAATTTGAACAAATCTAAGCCCTGGAAAAATCCACTACGCCTGACCGGATACAGTAATTCCACAGAAAATGCGTCAAATTGTCTAGTTCATTGGTGTGGAAACTGTTTCTGAAAAGATTCTGGGACTTGGAAGTCCACAGCCGATAAAGTCAAAACCGGCATGGGCTTTGGGGCGAGAAGGTTCAGTAGCCGCGGTTGCAAATTTACGAGAACAAAACAAAATGTAAAATTCTTCTGGAAAAAAAAATGGAAACATGACCTCATACGACTGAAACCCATTTGTCTAATTAGAAACCACTGTGAAGATACACTTCCACACTCTGTCCTTCTATGGTTCCTGGACTCCACCGCCCCAGGATGATGGACATGCGGGTTGTTGGTCTGTCCTGTGTATGGCTTGCACAGCTTCTGGTATTTTCTCGGTGGCCATCTCCAAAGCATGCTGCACGCGCCCCTGGCCGTAGCAGCATGGCCATCTCGACCTCTCTCCTTCTCTCTCTCACTCTCTCTCTCTCTCTCCTTTTCTCTCTCTCTCTCTCTCTCTCCTTTTCTGTCTCTCCTCCTTTCTCTTCCTCTCTCTCTCTCTCTCCCCTTTTCTCTCTCTCCTCCTTTCTCTTCCTCTCTCTCTCTCTCCTTTTCTCTCTCTCCTCCTTTCTCTTCCTCTCTCTCTCTCTCTCTCCTTTTCTCTCTCTCCTCCTTTCTCCTCCTTTCTCTTCCTCTCTCCCTCTCTCTCTCTCCTTTTCTCTCTCTCCTCCTTTCTCTTCCTCTCTCTCTCTCTCTCTCTCCTTTTCTCTCTCTCCTCCTTTCTCCTCCTTTCTCTTCCTCTCTCCCTCTCTCTCTCCTTTTCTCTCTCTCCTCCTTTCTCTTCCTCTCTCTCTCTCTCCTTTTCTCTCTCTTCTCCTTTCTCCTCCTTTCTCTTCCTCTCTCCCTCTCTCTCTCCTTTTTTCTCTCTCTCTCTCCTCCTTTCTCTTCCTCTCTCTCTCTCTCTCTCCCCTTTTCTCTCTCTCCTCCTTTCTCTTCCTCTCTCTCTCTCTCTCCCCTTTTCTCTCTCTCCTCCTTTCTCTTCCTCTGTCTCTCTCTCTCTCCTTTTCTCTCTC
>BGPT01002433.1:52155-84561 GCA_003297045.1 Symbiodinium sp. clade C Y103 | reverse complement strand
TGGCAGTCGACACATTCTGCATCATTCAAGCGTTTGCGCCTCAGTGCAGTTAGTGAGAGCATGTATCGCTTGCCACCTGTGGATTCAACAGATGTTCAGGCACAATACACTGCATTGACACAATCAAGTGCTGTCATGGTGCTGGAACTGGCTACGAAGAAACGACAACGTAGGTATAAAGAGGAACCAGCAGATGCTCGAGCTAGGAAACTGGATGAAGAGCGTCGCAAGTATGCTCTGTTGCTTTCTTCAGTGATCAAACAGGCGAAGCTACCAGTGGTTGAGTTGATCAACACTTTGGACGACCCTGCTTCAGGTTGGTTGCATCTTTTCGCTACACGACGTGCCAACACACTCAAAAACAGGTACAAAGCTTGGAAACCTTTTCAGACTTGGTTGGAGTTGCATCGTGGGGTTTCTTTTCCAAAGTCATGCAAAGATTTGATTGACTATATGCAGTGCAGAGTTGACGNCTTGGAAACCTTTTCAGACTTGGTTGGAGTTGCATCGTGGGGTTTCTTTTCCAAAGTCATGCAAAGATTTGATTGACTATATGCAGTGCAGAGTTGACGGTGAGTGTGGAAAGTCAGTGCCTGAGTCCTTGAGCGTTGCGGTCAATTTGATTGAGACTTTGGGGAGGGTCCCAGAAGACGAGCAGTTCTCAAGACATCCACTGTGGGTTGGGCATGTCAAATCATGGNTGGGGAGGGTCCCAGAAGACGAGCAGTTCTCAAGACATCCACTGTGGGTTGGGCATGTCAAATCATGGTCTGCTGAATTGGCTTCTGAGAATCCTCCACATAAGCCTGCCGAGATGTACGCAGTTGCAATGATTATTTCATTGGAAATTCTCGTGTGCACTGAAGGGGAATTCATTTACAAGAGGGCTTTGGCATAGGTGATTCTGGTCATGGTATGGGCAGCACTTAGATGCGACGATGTTCAGTCAATCCTTCCACATCGTTCCCTGCTTTCAAATTTTGGTTTGAAGCTGGTNGGCAGCACTTAGATGCGACGATGTTCAGTCAATCCTTCCACATCGTTCCCTGCTTTCAAATTTTGGTTTGAAGCTGGTCCTTGGGAAAACTAAGACGACTGGTCCGGACAAGCCACAGAAAGAGATTGTGGCACACGTTTTCAGGACTACTTCTCTCACTGGGAATGATTGGCTGGGTACTGGGTATCAGATCTGGAATGAAGAGCAGTTTGCTTACAAACGTGATTACTTAGTCATGGAGCCAAATTTTGATTGGTCTGGGCCACGACGGAAGTTTGCTACACCTTCCATGCTGAGCTCATTGATTCGCCGGGTGCTTGGTGAGCTCTTGGTCCCAATGCGACGTGATCTGGATTGGGTTGTAGCACCAAATGCATTGCTTCTTCCAGATGGACTTGAATTTCATTTTTCTGGGCACAGTCCTCGCAATTTCTTGACATCTGTTGCTGCGTTGCTGGGTTTTGGCAGAGACATGCGTGCATACTTGGGGCGCTGGGCAATTGGTATGACTGCTTCTGAGGAGTACGTGCGCACAGCACGCCAAGTTGTTTACAAGATCCAGCGTACAGTTAACAGATCAATTGTAGAGGGTTTGGAGGATGAGTATTTCGAGGACGAAGCAATCGACAGCCTTTGTAAGACTGCTGAGGACAGCGGTGCAAACCCTGCCAGGATTCGGAAGAGACACGCAGTTATGAATCACTTGACAGGGCGACATTGTTTGGGTGGAATGTTTCCCACTCTAGAGGTTCGTCAAGGTGATTGGGATGACGTGAATGAGATTACAGACGATCAGATGGCATTGATACAGGAGAATGCCATTGAGGTAAAGCCAGCTGCCGGGAGTGGGTCAGATGAGGGCGTCACTCCAAAGTACTTCCTCACTGTGTCCAGACGTGCAGGTCACAGGAGGTTGCACTTGAGTGGATGTTTTGTCAAACCTTCAAACTGTTGTGAAGTCAGAATGTGCAGCACGGTCACAAATGAAGACTTTGACTCTGTCTGCAGGGCTTGTAAGAAGAAAATGCTGCAGGAATGCGGCAAGGATCCGGTTGAGGAATCCAGCTCAACAGCATCGTCATCTTCGACGGCAACGGCAGGTACCCAAGATGAATGATAGTTTGCAGGTTTCACGTGTGCATGTGTTTCTTCACTCTGGCTTTTCTAGATTGTCCAGTGTCGTGTTGAGTANAACGGCAGGTACCCAAGATGAATGATAGTTTGCAGGTTTCACGTGTGCATGTGTTTCTTCACTCTGGCTTTTCTAGATTGTCCAGTGTCGTGTTGAGTAGTCCATGCTGTCTAAGACAGGATTGTTCTCAGTCGTGCAATTGGCCACGCCCTGACAGCAAAAGCTGCAAGCATGGTGGCTGAAAACATTTGGTGGCAGCCTCTTCTTTGCATTCGTTGTGAAAGTCAGATTTGCGCGTGAGGTTGCTTGTTTTCAGTTGATTCATGTTTTGACATGTCAAAAGACGGAGTGCGAGTTTTTTTTGATACATTCAGGGCGTTGAAAGTCAGGTGAAACCCTGTCAGGATTATTTGATGTGCGGGCCTTTGCATAATCAAGCACAGATCCTTTTTGAAGTTGTCTGCATTTCATGTTGCTTTGGCATTCATGTAGAACATGTCCATTTTGGTGGCTTCAAATGGACCCCACGAAGTCACTCCAAAATACTCCAAAACGTGGGTTTTGGAACAGTCTTCGGGGACTTCCTAGGGTCTATTTCTGTGCATTGATTCATGTTTTGACATGTCGATCTTTTGAGTGCGTGGTTTGATTCATTCAGGGCATGGAGAGCCAGGTTGAACACTTGTCAGGATCATTTGATGTCCGGGCCTTTGCACATTCAAGCGCAGATTTCTGTGAAGTGGTCTGCATTTCATGTTGCTTTGGCATTCTTGCAAAACATGTCCATTTGGGTAGGCATCGTTGGTTTGGATTTGTCCACACACCAAATTAGTTTGACAACACAGGGCTATGGCCGTTGTCAACTTGTTCTGTTATGACAGAGCATTGCAACATTGAGTGCGTAGGGTTTTGACCGCGTCTCGCTGCAATGGATGTGCCACAGCAGAAAGAGTTCATAGCTGCAAACATGGACAGTGACCTTCAGTTTGTTCTGTCAGACAGCGGTGTGTCGCTGGAGGGCCAAGTTGCAATCGCAAGGCGCTATGGCAGCCTTANTAGCTGCAAACATGGACAGTGACCTTCAGTTTGTTCTGTCAGACAGCGGTGTGTCGCTGGAGGGCCAAGTTGCAATCGCAAGGCGCTATGGCAGCCTTAGAAAGTTCAGGGCCTTGGGAGACACCAGAGCAGAGATACGTCAAGCGTGTTTACATGACTTTGCAATCCCTCAGGATACACCTGATTCTCGTGCTGAAACTGCTGCAATTGTTTCTTCCTGGGAGGTGGCACAAGAATATATTGCAAAGGAGACGGAGATCAGAGCAGAAGCTAAGGTTCTGGGACAGCCTCGTACCCTCCAGGTGCATGAGAGGCAGGCGATGGTCCGTGCAATNATATATTGCAAAGGAGACGGAGATCAGAGCAGAAGCTAAGGTTCTGGGACAGCCTCGTACCCTCCAGGTGCATGAGAGGCAGGCGATGGTCCGTGCAATTGAAGCAGCATATGGTAGTTTGCAGGAGGCCGAGACGCCATCAGTTGAGTACCTTTCTGTGAAGGCTGAGGAGACGGAAACGAATGAACCTGTTGCTGCCCCTCTTGACGAAGTCACTAGCCGTAAGGACTCTACAACTGCTCAAATGCAAACTGGTTTGGACAGTTCCGGTCATATTAGGATCACAATCGAAGTTGCCTTCTACAACTGAAGAATATAGAAGATGTATGAGAGTGGAGATGAACGCATGGCTTTGCATGTGCGCTCGTTACAAACAGAAGGCATGGTTGCATGGGCTTACTCCTGCTCCCTTCAACAAATTTGTCGACTTCATTCTGGGGGACAAGGTGTACAATGTGCACGGACCTTCATTGTCTGGTGACGGTCACACACGTGTCAAGCCTGACTGGGGGATCATCCTGAGCTTCGAACATCGTTTGCGGAAAGAGGCCTTCCGCCTTGTGACACGAGATGGCATGACATTAGCTGCTGCACTTGACAGTGTGATCCATGATGCTGAGCTAAAGGAGACGTATTTCACTACTCCTGTTGCCCTGCGGACTGCCATGTCAGCACAGGCAGACCCGCCACAGGCCAAGTGGCAAAGACCCAACAACAAGGGTTTTGGCAAAGCTGCTTCCTTTAAAGGCAAGGGGAAATCTGGAAAGGGCAAAGGCAAGGAAGTGAGAAAGGAGCTGCAAGGACTATCCCTTGCGTGGCGTACCCCAGACAACAGGGAGCTTTGTTTCAGTTTCAATTCAGGGAGTTGTGACGGCAAGTGCAACCGGGTTCATCAGTGCCGTGTCAAAGGATGTTACGGAGACCACCCTGCCATCAAGCACAAGGAGATTGTGGGCTCTGGTTGAAAAGCTGAGCAAGCTCCATCGCCCAGCAGTGGAGTTGAGCTCCCGAAGGATTTACCGGCCAAGCCGTTGATTAAAGTCCTTTACCTTTTTGCTGGGAAGCGGCGGCATTCGGACGTGGGCTCTTTCCTTAGGAAATTAGCTGATTGTGGTCGGATCGAATTGCAGCTGCTTGAATTCGACATTGATCACCAAGTTGAAGGAAGGTGGGTGGTTTCTTGTTGTGAGTCCTCCTTGCAACACTTTTTCCAGAGCAAGGTTTCAGTGGAGAAAATATCCGGGTCCTAGACCTCTTCGTAACCGCATATGGCCCAAAGGTTTTCCATGGCTGTCACATGAGAATGCGAAGATTGTGGAAGAGGCCAACAATTTCATTTTGCAATGTTTGAAAGCATGCACGCTGGTTGTGGAGTGCAATGGTTGGTTTTTCTGGGAACATCCTGAGGACTTAGGTGTAGTGCAAGACGAGGTGCCTGGTTCCATTTGGCAATGGGATGAAGTCCACGAGCTCATTGCATTTGCTTCTGGATGCACTTTTGCTGTGCATCAATGCCATTTTGGTGCATTGACATCGAAGCCGACACGTTTTATGTGCAATTTTCATATTTCTGACAAACGATGTTTCTATGGTTTGCCAAAGTTTGACAAAAAAATTCGCTACTTGGGTCCACTGCCACTTTCTTGTGGACACAGACATACACATCGTTTGATGGGCAAGACGGCCAACCGTTGGAATACCTCCCCAAGTGCTTCTTACCCTGAGGGTTTGTGCAAGTTTATCACAGAGGCCATCCTTGTTGCACATACAACCTGCGGAGGGGGGTCCAAGGCTGGCCTCAAGGCAGCTAAGTCTTTGAGAGTGGCCACCAACATCAACACTCCTACAGCTCACTCTTCCTCTGCTGCCAAGGTAGTTTCTTCTGGAGACCATCCCACTCGCAATACACCCCATTCAGGTGGAGATGGGGCTGTGCCTGTGCAGGTTGATTCAGACTCTGAAGATGCTCATACAGTGCAAGAGGCATCAGTGCTTCAGGCGGACGAGTTTGATGTTCATTCATGCTTGAACAGAGGACATCCGATGCGTGTGGAGTGGGATGGCAGAGAGAGAGATTTTATTGATGGTTTTGGGCTGTGCTCACCTACAAGATGGCACCCTGCATCACGTGGGGTGAGACGAACTGCGGAGATGAAGAAGCTGGCATGTGACACTTTTGCAATCCTTTTGGAAGGAGTCAACAGCTGCATACCTGATGTCAGAACTGAAGCCTTCAGATTGGCGACGGGCAAGCTGGCGCAGTCACCCTTTCCTGAAAGTGTTCTTTGGGACTTGAGGAGGCGCTGGGCCAAGTTGCTGCCGGATCCAGAGGGAGCCCTTACGGTAGCGGAGGGGCAACCGTTTCTTTTGCATGGCCTGGCACAATGGCTGGAGATCTTTGGAGACCCAGATGTTAGCAGCTTGGTTGACGTTAAGGACAGCTTTGCGGAAGGCGTGCCAGTGGGGGTGCTTGAACCCTTACCCAGGTCGCCACAGGTTTTTCCACCTAAACTAAAACACAAGAGGTTGGATGATTCAGACTTCAATCCTATTGCACTCAACTATCCTTCTGCCAAAGTTTCAGCTGCTGAATTGGAGAAGAAATTTCTTGAAGAGGAGGCGCTGGGCCGGATGTTTCCTTTGCGGCTCTCAGTGGCAAAGGAGAGATTTGGTGAGGATAAGGTTCGGGTGCAGCCATTACAAAACCTGATGGCACGGTGCGGCCACTACACGATGGCACACATTCAGTGCATGTTAACAATGCCATTGTTTATCAGGACCGGATCCAATGTCCGGGTCCACCTGAGGTAGCTGCGGCGGTCCGGGAATCACTTGAGACACGGGAAGCACCCTTTGCGGTTTCAGCGGACATCAAGTCTGCCCACCGGTTGGTCAAGCTCAGATCTTCAGATTGGGGGTTTGTGGCATGTCGGTCAGACTCTGATTCGCAAACCATTTGGCTTAACAAGTGTGGCACTTTTGGTATCTCCAGTGCGCCTTATTGGTGGGCGAAGTTGTTTGCTTTGGTTGGCAGATTTGTTGGACACCTGATGACGACAGTTTGGTTTCTTCATATGGTCTATGTTGATGACCTCCACAGTGTGTTCACAGGTGAGCGGAAGTTCCACAACATGTGGGTGTGGGTCCTTGCATTCGAGTTGATCGGGACACCGTTTGGATATCACAAGTTTAAGGGTGGCTTTGCAGTCGAGTTCGTTGGTTTTCAGATGCGTTACGACACCAAGGAGGTAGGTGTGACTCTCAGGCGTGGTGACTGGCTGAGGGATTGGATTGTTTCGGCAGCCTCGAAGAGGTACGTGGTGGTCACCCGAGACTTTGCAGAGTTCTTGGGACGTTTGGGATTTGTGTCACAGTTATTGGTGTGGATCAAGCCACATTTGTCACCTCTGTATGCATGGTCAGCTGCCACTGGATCCAGTACGGTGGCGAAATTACCAGACACAGTGATCCTCACACTCAGGTACATTCTCGCTGAACTTGAGGTGGAGTCATACTTGGTTTCTGCGGCGAGGCCACGGTATTTCAGTGGTGAACAGTTCCGCACGGATGCAAAGTGCACTGACGATTTGGTGGTGCTTGGCGGCTGGGAAGTGCAGACGGGGAGATGGTTCCAAGTCAACATCACTTGCAATGATGCCCCTTATTTGTTTTCTGGAGGTAAGGGCTCACAGTGGGCATCCACTTCGGCGGAGCTTCTTGCATCTATGGCTGGTTTGGTTGCTTTTGGTTGGTCTGCCCAGGAGAGAGTTCGCAAGTCTTGGGCTCAGGTTTAAGTGGCGCCCAAGGGAACAGAACACCATTGCGGATGACATTACCAATTCCATCTTCGACGAAGTTGACAAATCCAAGCAAGTACCTCTGGTTTATGCGGATCTCCCCACCAATATTATCCATGCTCTTTGGGAGACCAAATCTGAGTTTGATAAACTCAGAGCAGAAGCTAAGGCTGCAGCAAAGCCGGGGATGAGAAAAAGGAAAAGGCAAGACAAGATTCCATGGTAGGGAGTGGTTTTATGTTTCTATGCCTTCCGCTGGCGTTGGGGGGACATTGTATCTTCAGGCATGCGAAATTCTTCAATGGCTTGAAATTCTTTGGATGCTATTTGCGGATGTCTCCCACTGACATCATCTCTGAAGATTGCTGCGAGACCTATGGGATTGGCGTGAGATCAACCACCTTCGAGAAAAACAATTCCGCAATCAGTTGTCCGAAAGCCACAGTTGATTTCACATTCATGCAGTGATGTTCTTTGGGATTTGGTTTTGCTGTGATGTCCATTTCATTTGTGGCGATGTTTTCACACTTTGATCACCGTGTCATGTGGTTTGACGTTGTTTTCGTTTCGCGTTTGTTTGGCGTAACTAGATTAGTTGCGCGACCGCGTTCACCTCCTCAACACAACATGCTCAGCGTAGGAAGTTGAACCATGGAGATCTGAATCCAAAACGACTCAGTAGTGAACGCAGACGGTTTCTGGGTAAACTCATCAAATTGTATGTGTCTGGTGATGATGAGAAAAATGATGACAGTGCATTGAAGAGGATCAGAAGAATCAATCGAGTAACAAGGGAACAGGTCATTAGACTAGTGCAGATGACTGGAGCCACCATTGGCATGTGCATGCAGTTGAAAGGATGTTCAAGTGATGAACGCATTGATGCTGACCCGGTTGCAGGTGGATTCCAGAACGAGAGCTACGATGGTTTGCAGCTGGCATGGTGGACAGCAGCAGAGTGGATGTCTACCATTGCGTTTGGCATGGCGGCTATGGTTCTTAAGATGCTTTCGTGGATTCTTTTCTGCATGGTGCAAGTGGCAGGCATTTCAACAACGGCGGTGGCAATGGTTTATGTTTGTGGTGGAGTTTTGATCTGGCAGCACTATTGGTTTCTTCAAAGGTTTGCACTTCGAAACGCTTCTTGGATGATGGGCTTTAGGTGGACATGGCTGATTAAGCCAGTGGTCTGGTTTTGGTGTGCTTGGTGGCTTCTCCGACAGGAGATCAGATACCTTCATGCGAGGTTTCACGAAGCTGGCCAAGAAGGAGATATGATGGTGGACATCGCGCAGCTCTATGGTGGGATTGATGAGTACCTCGCTGGTGGAACTTATGATGTTGGTGCAGCAGCAGCACTTTTAGCATCACCAGAGCCAGCAGCCGAAATGGAAGCAGAACCAGCAGCTGAAGTTGAAGCAGAACAAGGTGATCCAGAACCATTTGCAGGACAGGACATCGCCGAAGCAGCTCTTCAGCATGTGCGGTTGAATGGGCAACATGTGGATAGAGATATGGGTGAGACCGAGTATGACGAGATGCAAGATTGAGCTCATGAAGGTCCAGCAGGGTCTGATGACATGGAAGTGGATCAGCATGATGAGACAGAGTCTCAGCGTGGGAAGCGATATGATGATGCTTCTCAGGATGAAGGTTCCGACCCTGATGAGTGGGCTGAACGACGATATGGAGGACTTGAAAGGGATGATCACGAGCGCATGGTAGCGTGGGCCAACCAACTTCGACTGCAGAGAGCCGTGGGTTCCCTGGAGACCAGAAGAAATGCAGCTGAGATTCAAGGGAGCTGGGCCGAAGCAGCAGAGTACGCAAGGGCCATTGCAGAGGTCCAAAATCTCATGGACAAAGCAGGAGAGCAATCAGCGCATGTGACAGACAGCTGTTTGCAATGGACTACAAATGAGAGACGGCCTAGTGCGTTTTCCTAGAAAAAATTCGAGAAAGAATTTGGAGCACAGTTGGCATGGTAATGTGCCAGAATTGCATGGATAAAGTGTGGAGACATTTCGAAGAAAAGTCTCCAAGGTGGGGTGTCAAGTTTGAGTCATGACACTCATGCATGTTTCTAGGCAGTTGGAACGATACAGAGAAGATTAGTATGGCCAGTCTCTTGTGCAAGGATGACACGCACAAATGTGCATTCATGGGCCGAACAAGTGGCTCAAAGATCAGCAGGAAAATAGGGCAGTGAGCGCTCCGTTGCTTCTTCACAAAAAGAGTTAAGAACATCGGGGATGAGGAATCCGGAGGGACGACAATCAGGGAGAAACAAAGACAAAAATCGGGGACAGAACAAAGAAGACAACACGGACGAATATAGAAAAAACAGGGAAGAAAAGGGGAAGGAGAGAGGGAAGAGCGATTCGGACAGAAAATCAAGGAAACATAGGAACTGTGTCCCAGTGTCCGGGTGGTGGTCTCTCCCGGCAGTTGTCACGGTGGTGGTGGTGATGGTGGTGATGGTGGTGATGGTTGAGATCCCCCTGATGGTGTGGTGCTGGGAGTGGGTGAGGCAACGAGGTGATGTGATGATCCTGGTGATGTTGTTGATGGCTGTGGTGGGTGATGGAGGTTTTCATTGGTGTCCTGTTGGTGGTGGCGGAGTGGTGATGGTGGTAGTGACGGTAAGTGATGGACGTTGATGGTTTCTTGGGGGGGATTGGCCGGGGTCGGGTTGTGGGGTAGGGTGGGTCGGTGGGTGGGNGGTGGGTGGGTGGGTGGGTGGGTGGGTGGGGGTGCTGGTGTGGGCACACAGGGTTTGTTGATGCTTTGTTTCGCCAATTTTTTTTTTTGAATTTGCGATCCCTACTCCATCGCGTTACAGCCTTTCATGGCTGAGTCACTTACAGTATCCAAAGTTGCATGTTGCAGCAGGTTGCAATTCAAGACAGTATTCAGAGTGATTGTAAGCTCCAAGGTTTCCGATGAACATTCCCAGTATTTTCCCTGGACTCTGGACCTCCTTCTTCCGTGGAATTGATGACGCCTGTAATGTTCAAGAATGTCCAAGAATTTCAGCTATGTTGATGATATTCCTGCCGTCAATAGATCATCATTCATCATGTTGGATGGTTCACAGGTCTCCGGAAGTTTGGTTCAGTTTGACCACTTTGTGGACTGCCATGTGCCATCTCAAAGTGAAAAAGTGGGTGAGTCTTAGTGTGGCCGCGCTTACTGGTTGGAAAGAAGAGTACGGGTAGAAAAACATTGGCAAAAAAAGTGCAAACACGATTCGTCAGTGTGTTTGGGCAGCATTCAGTGCAATGTGACATGGTCTGGACATTTCCGCGTGAATCTGGTTTTCTTGCTCGTCAGTGCTCATCAGTCAGAGAGGTAGCAAAGCCACCTTGTACTGTACTGTCTGATTATGATTGATCATTCAACTAAAGGCGCATTCATCACAACCCACGCAACTACACCTCCTAAGCTGCTTGTGTTATCTCATCCCTGGTTTTACCTGTTGTCTACCCGCATCACGTGAGTTGGCATGTTGGTATCAACATACACACACTTTCAAGGCTGAAGACAGCACCCAGCATCCATTTTCCACTGTGGTTTCACCGCCGCCACCTGCTCCTGCGGGCCTTCCATTTGGAAAAGACCAGAAATTCATGACTCCAGCAATCTCAGCTCCTTGTTGGTATCTTTACCATCAGTAGATCATCATTTATATTGATTCATGTTGATTTGTTGGTTCATGTTGGATTCTTGAGGGCTTTCCCAATATTTTGGAGGGCCTATAGCAATTCGTAGAGCAAAAGCCTTGGCCATGGTAGCCACCAGAAGAGACGCTGGAGGCCGCGGCGGAGCCTAAAGCTCAACCGGAAATCAGGATTTTCTCATGAAAAATCTGAAATATGGGGTTTTCTGTAACATTTCCTAGTAAACAGTCCATTGACTACATGATCTTGGATGTTCTAGGAAAAAACTGTATGTGGGATAGCAACACAGCCCACTTACATTGCTACAGCTAGTTGCTGCAGTTGTGGCCCGTGTTTCACTTGTGCTGGGTCTGCAAACCAGTGCGGCAAACGATGGAAAGGACCCGAAAGGAAAGCAGGAGGGGGTAGACGAAAAGAGTTGGGAAGGAGAAGATAGCAAGAAAGCGTAAGATGATTGATGTTGATGAATGACGATGAATGATGATGAATGAATGACGACGAATGATGATGAATTACACACAGAAACGTTTACACACAGGATCTTTTACACAGAAAAGCTTTTACACAGAGACGCGCTTAGACAGAGAAGACTTTGCACGCAGAAAGTTTTACACAGAAGAGTGTTTATACACACAAAATTTTACACAGAATGGCGTTTACACACAGACATGTTTACACAGGAACCTTTACACAGAAGATCGTTTGCGCACAGACACGTTTACACAGAGAAACTGTTACACAGAAAAGCTTAAAGCGCAATTTTACCTTAATTTTTGCACTTCGACCATCATTTTGTGCGAAAGGGTTGCATCGCAATTTTACCACAATTTTTGCCTTTCGACCATCTGACAATGCTAAATCGCAATTTTACCACAATTTTTGCATTTCGACCCCCATTTCGTGCGAAAGGGATTCGCATTTCACCACACGCTTGTGCGTCCGACACGCACGATCTTTGCCGAGGGTTGCCACGGCCAAAGCGGACAAGCCAAAAAATCGCAATTTTATGTCAGTTTTTGCACATCGAACCTCATTTCGTGCGAAAAGGTTGCGCTTCGCACAAAATCGCAAATTTACCTCAGTTTTTGCGCATCGGCCTTCATTTCGTGCGAAAGGGTTGCACTTCGCAGTTCGCGCAACAAAATTCGCATTTGACCACAGGTTCGTGCGTCCGACACGCACGATCCCCGCAGAGGGTTGCCGCGGCAAGATCCGACAAACAATTTTACCTCTGTTTTTGGGTTTCGAACCTCATTTCGTGCGAAAGGGTTGCGTTTCGCAAACCGACATTTGGCTGCCCTGCCGCCTGAAGAGAGAATTTAGAAGAACTTGAGAAGTAGGAGTTTTACTCCTGAGTGTTAACTCCTGAGTATAAACTCCTGCGTATTAACTCCTGGGTATTAACTCCTGAGTAATTACTCCTGAGTATTACCTCCTGAGTAGATGATGTAAATGTTGATGATGTAGATGATTAAAATGATTTGCAATAGATGTATGTGATGTATGTGTAGATAGGATGATGTTGATGATATGGATGATGTAAATATAATTTGTATGAGATGTATGTGATGATGATGTGAGTAGGAAATGTTATGTGATGTAGATGATGTATATGATTTGTATGAGATGTATGTGATGATGATGTAGGTAGGAGATGTTATGTAGATGAATTTGGTAGTTGTTCTTTGGGAAAAACCTTTGCAGGAGCTTTCGGGAAAATATTTCGGGTAGGAATATACCGCCGGTCCCCTGTCAAATCTGGGTCGATACATAAGATATACATATATAGATATACGGTAAGAACATTCTGTCAATATCGACATGTTGAATCTTATGCAAAAACCTTTGTATAAATGTAAAAGACACCACAAACACACTGCCCCGGCATCATTGTGCAACCGGTGAGACAGTGCCAAGACACCATAAGCAACTTTAAAGGAGAGAGGGGCAATGCCCCAGACATCCCCAGATGATCCTAGATGTAGCTTGCACTTTTTGCACGTCGATTGCCATGCAATGAGGATGCTGAAAAAATTGCCGAACATGTTCAAACACTCAATCAAGTAGAAAGCGTACCCGAAGACAAAATACAGTTTTTTTCTAGTACAACATCTTTTTGGCCGTGTTTCATTGTTTTTCTTTGCTTGGGATGAGATTTGCAGTTGTTGACTCTATGTACTTTTCAATTCCTGAGCCCTTTTTTTTATAATGGTATTATCTTTTTGGTGCCTTCTGTCTCTGGGTCATACGCAACAACCTTAAGGCAGTACGTAGAGGAAAACGCTGGGGATGTCATGTGTCACGAAGACACTGACATGCAAGAGACAACTCAAACACCACCAAGGTACCACCCAAATCCCACCGCTACACCATCAAAACTCCGCGCAGACACAACATTCCGGAAACATGCCATTCCAAACGGTGCCGAGACCAGCCCGCACAAAAAGCATTGAGAATAAAGACATCATCGCGACTCCACCCAGACACCAGCAATTCACCACTGACACACCGCCAGTACACCACCAAGACAGACGTTTTGTGAAAAAAAACATCTAGAAAAAAACCCTACACAGGTCTTGCACCTCCCTACTGCAAAGAAATCCTCTGGATCTTGTCACAAGACCTTGTCGAGAGATTATCTCCAAGATCTTGGGAAGGCGCTGGCCTAGAGAATCTCGAAAGAAAACACCGAAAGAGCCTCTCCGCGGAGATCCTTAGAGAAGTCTTGTACAAAGACCTTATGCAGAGATCTCCAGAACGACTTGGTAAAGAGACCTTCGACAAAGAGGCTTTGTAACCCGGTTTTGAGAGACCTTTTGGATGGGGTCCTTGTGCTGAGGTCTTTGGGGTCTTTGAGGGAAAACTTGTACTGTGTCGAAGAACTTGAGAATAAAATCCTTGTTGTGCTGAGGTCTTGGAAGGGATCTTGTGCAAAGAGCTTCCATACGGATCCTCTCAGGAGGTCTTGCGCAGAGATCTTGTACAGAGATTATTCTCACATAAACTTAGTATAGGGACCTTTCTCGTTCGTCTTCGAAAGCCAAAATAATCTTGTCACATGGACCTTCCACGGAGTTCCTTGATGACCTCTTCTGCAGTCCCTTTGCAAAGTCCTATGATTTATGAGATCTTGGAAAGAATCCTGATCCTCATCCCCTATATTGCTGGAAGCATGTACTGTCTATTTGCCCCATCACACTGCTTTGGGGTGTCTAGCAGGGATAGCTTTTGGGAGCAAACCAGGGAAAACCATCTTAACCTCAAAACCCGGTGGCTTCCCAACTGCATTGCCGGCAAGGTGTCCAAATTGGTGCTACCACCTGTATCAGGCCGCCTCGTATTTTGCCTTTAGATTCGATTTATATTTGTATATATATATGTATATATATATATATACAGTATATACACACACGTATATGTAACATATGTATATGTATTTTAATTTAAGATCATTTTGTTTTCTTGGTCATCGTTGTGACATCTTGCAGCCTGAACTACTGCATTTTTTGTATGAATTTGCAGTCCTCTGGATTCACAACTTTGTAGAACCTCGGCAAGTTGGATAGGTGCCGTTGGAACAGCTCAAAGCATCTTTGGGTTGAATGCGATGATCAGTCTCTAGCCAGATCCTGGTAGCCCTTAACTGATAGACAGTTGGACCCGAAGTTCTGACATGGGTCCGTTGCAGGATTCTACACTCCGGAACTTCATTGGGAGTGATTCTCACGTCTCGATTGGCGCTACAATGCCTGACCCATTGTTGCCCGGCATGCAATGTTGCAGGGTTGGATAGGTTGCTGTTGACGTGCAAATGTTCGGCTGGTGCATTCAGTGCTATCTTCTGTCTTGCGGTACAGNTGTTGCCCGGCATGCAATGTTGCAGGGTTGGATAGGTTGCTGTTGACGTGCAAATGTTCGGCTGGTGCATTCAGTGCTATCTTCTGTCTTGCGGTACAGCACATAGACATAGACATAGACATTTTCTGGCCGACAGCCACACTACCTTTTTGGATGTGCCCATTCAATCCCACAAAAGGCATTTTTGAAGCACATGTTAAGAGAGGAACTTTGTATACAATGGACATGCAAGAATGGACGCTTAATGCAAAATTTTAAGAACGAATCAATGGATTTCTTCAGTTCACGCTTCTACTTTCTGTAGTAAATCTTCAGTCTCAAGCGATTCCCTATCCGGTCCAAGACTGTCCCGTGAGTTTTTAAGGTAAGTCACTGTAAGTCGCTAAGATTCGGTAAGATTCGGTATGTCTTTGGACGTGAGTTCCTTCGAAGCGATTCTCTGCGTCTCAGGTGTGAGCCTTTTTTGCGATTCTTATCGAAAAGGAACTTCTACCAATATGATGCGAGTCCAAAATGAGCCCTCAAAAACATTCAAATTCTTTTGCAGTCTCAAGTCTCAAGTAACCAAGAAAGCTAGCTTGCTAGCTGGAGTTGGATTTGCTTTAGCAATGCATTGGGGGAGACTGGATGCAGCTCGCATGATTTTCATGCCGAACTGGTTTTGGGGCCCCCTGGTTGCACATGATTAATCATGTCGAATGTGTACCGTCCCCCCCTTGCGGGCTCAAACCCCGCTGCGTCCATCCCGCTGGGTTTCATCATGTTTCATCTGTGACCACGCGTGCGCATGCCCACGAACACACACATAACATTCACCGTCAGTGTTGTGAATGTAATGCGCCGCAATGTAATGCAACCTTCTCTAAACTAACCTAATGTAATCTAATGTATTTAATGGAATCTAACCCAATGAAATCTAATCTAATTTAATGCAATCTAATGTAGTCTAATCTATATAATATTGCTATAGTCAAATTATGTAATGTAATGTAAATGTAAATTTAATGGAATGACAAAGTGAGAGAACAACCACTTGGATCTTGCATTCCTTTTCCTCAAGAGGTCTGCGTGGAAACATGACCCGGTCTTGGCGAGGTCTAGAAGATGCACATTTAAGATTCCCACACATGCTTTGTTCGATGGATGTATGCACTTGAGTTACCACATTCTAAGACTGGTTTATTTGCATAGTGGATATATATAGTTTTACATATTGACTTTAGAAGTATCGATATGTCGCTAGGCAGATGGAGATACTTAGATATATTCATCATAGTCACATAAATATATGGACCGGAACAAGGAAGGAAAGCCCGAAGAAAAGAGGTTCAACCAGATGGTTGCAAAGTGGCTCAACCGAAGCGCGTTCGGTTGGGGCACTTTGTGTTTGGCAAGTAGGATGCTAGGAGCGTAAGGTTGACGCTGGTGTGCTAGGATGTCGCGGGGAAGGTTGTGGAATGATATGGTTCATGCGAGCTAGCATCATCAGACACTGCTGTTAGCATGTCAGCAACATCGAATGGTAGGTAGGCCAAACATTTTCTCCATACACATTCTTCCTTGCCCAACTAGCTTTCGTCCCCTTCCGTTTGGCCTAAAGTTTTTCTCAAAGTGACACTGCCACTTACGCATTCCCATTTTTGAAAAACTCGGGATCTGATTCAAAGCTCATGGCTGCTCACTTCACAAATCCAAATCCAGGATGTGATAGCACCACATCTTCCAAGGATATACAGGCACGTGTGAATAGCTATATATAGCAATTAAAGACAGGGTAAATCCATTGCCTTGAGGCTTGGTGCCAGCAGAGACACCGCCTTCGACCTGTGAAGAGCAACGTGAACATGCACATGCTTTTCCGAAAAAGGCGACATTTAACGCTTGTGAATTAGAGTTCGGAGACCTGCTTGAATGAAACCTACTTGCAGCAACGCATGCATAGTGCCTTGAAGATTCCACTAGTCAAATCCACAAGAGAATTTCACAGCCCGTGCTATTGACCCTTTGCAGGGGCCAGCAACGGTCAACTGGTGCCGGTATTCATCAGTCAATTCAAATGACCACCAAAGTTTGCATAATTCCATTTTGAAGCGTTCCCCATGAGACCAAGAATTGAGTTGAGTGTTGTGCACTGCATATTTCTGTGGAAGTTACAATGATGGAACCGTTGGTGTCAACTGTCATAACATTTTTCGAAGCTTTCACCATCGAAATCAGAAAAGTATAGCTTCACAGGCTGTGCCATTGAAACATCGTGGAGGCTGACAACTGGTGCCCTTATCCATCAGTTGAATGAAAACTAAGTTTCGCATGATTCAATTTCGAGGCATTCCACATGAGACCCAATTTGAATATTGTGCATCGCAGAGTTCTGTGAGGTTGCGATGCTGAAACCATCGGNCGCCAGTGATGTGTTGAAGGGGTCACGACAAAAGCATATGCCCACCCTGCGGTCAGGCAACAGTGAACATGTGCGGTTTTCATCAAGGAGACAATGATTTGAAACCTATTTACACATGAGACCTACTAACAGGCAGGCTGTGCTGTTGACACATTGTGGAGACTTACAATGAGTGCCCATATCCATCAGTTGACAACCAAGGTTCGCATGATTCAATCTCGATGCTTTCCACATAAGACCCAATTTTAAGCTTGTGGAGAGGAGTTCCATGGAGGTTGCGATGCTGAAACCATCGGTGGCGATTAAATAATAGACTGCGCCAGTGATGTGTTGAAGGGGTCGCGACAAAAGCATATGCCCACCCTGCGGTCAGGCAACAGTGAACATGTGCGGTGTTCAGTAAGAAGACCATTGATTTGAGACCTATTTGCATATCAGACCTACTAACAATATCGCATTCATTTTTCGAAGCTTTCACCATTGAAATCAGAAAAGTATAGCTTCACAGGCTGTGCCATTGAAACATTGTGGAGGCTGACAACTGGTGCCCTTATCCATCAGTTGAATGAAAACCAAGTTTCGCATGATTCAATTTCGAGGCATTCCACATGAGACCCAATTTGAATATTGTGCATCGCAGAGTTCTGTGAGGTTGCGATGCTGAAACCATCGGNAAGTTTCGCATGATTCAATTTCGAGGCATTCCACATGAGACCCAATTTGAATATTGTGCATCGCAGAGTTCTGTGAGGTTGCGATGCTGAAACCATCGGTGGCGATTAAATTACAGACTGCGCCAGTGATGTGTTGAAGGGGTCACGACAAAAGCATATGCCCACCCTGCGGTCAGGCAACAGTGAACATGTGCGGTTTTCATCAAGGAGACAATGATTNCGCCAGTGATGTGTTGAAGGGGTCACGACAAAAGCATATGCCCACCCTGCGGTCAGGCAACAGTGAACATGTGCGGTTTTCATCAAGGAGACAATGATTGGAAACCTATTTACACATGAGACCTACTAACAATATGGCATGCATTTTTCGAAGCTTTCACCATTGAAGTGAAGTCAGCAAAACACAGCTTCACAGGCTGTGCTATTGACCAAATTGCGTGGGCTGACCACAGGTGTCCGGATCCATGAGTCAAATGACAACCGAGATTGCCATGAGTTCTTTGATGGTTTCGCAACTGGAGCCAGCAAAACCAACATCTCTGATGTGCCACTGATCTGCCGGAGCAACCTGAACACTCGTGCACGAGTCCTTGGGGCAGACATCGGGATGCTTGGCCAACACTGTGCAAGCAACTTGCAATCTTGCACAATGCAAGGTTTATTGCAGATTCGGCCTTCCTTGCCCCATCAGTGGGCGAATGCCTCGGGCATTGTTGATGGTTCTTGAGTTTTCTTGGTTCTCGAAAGTCGTCAGTTCAAGGAGATTTTGCAAGTTATGACAATTATCAGTGTGTTTTTGCTCCTAGAGAAAAGGATCATGCATCTGTCTTGCAGTCAGCCTGCCTTTAGGGGCCTCTCATGCAGACTGCCGCGATAGGATGTCAGAGAGTTCTTCCCACTTGTAACCGGGGCGTTTGGGTGCGCCTATGCATTGTCTCGGTGCAAGGCTGGATTGAGGTCTTTTTCTAATTGCCACTGGGCAAATACATAAATGAAGTTCTGAATGAAGTTCCCCAAAATATAGTTGCCTGGTTCATGATTGCTTGCTTTCACGCCTTGGTGAATGCCACTTGCATGCCCAATGCCCAGTCGTGATTTCGAAAAAAAGACAAGGCAAGAATTGATGCAAGCTGCTAGGAATTCGATTGGTGTCTGTTGCATTCTGTTGCTAGATAGCAAACATTCCTAGCTTTGTCGAAGCTGAAGCAGCCTTACGTTGAAAACATGTCAACCAGTTGCTTAGCCAAGCAGATGAGCCTGAGAGGAGAATTTTTGAAGAAGATTCAGGCTATGTGAGATTACCAGAGGGTGTCATGTGCAAAAAATATGAGAATAGATGATCGATGGATGATTCATGAAACTAGTACATATATGAAGTTGGAAATGGGATATATCACATTAATGTCTGGGATTGGAACCCGGTTACTAACCATTAACCTTAAGGTCGTTTGGATTCGCCCAACTTGTTCCATGTTTGGGAACATCTTAAATCGACAACCTGCTAGGAATTCAATTAGCGTCGGTTGCAGGATCGATCCAAGTGAAATGGGAAAGCACACTACAGGCTTTGCCGCAGCTGAAGCAGCCTTGCGTTTCACATGTCGACTAGCGATTGTTCGGCCAAGCAAGCAGATGTGCAACTGTGAACAAGACCTGGGGCGAACCTCTGCTGGTGCTTGATGGCCTTCAATCCTGCTTGTGTAGTTCTCTTCACCTTGCGTGTGTGTGGCAGGGAAGACCCAGCGCACTCTTGTGCCATAATAATTGCAGGAGGAAACCTGTTCCGCAGCCAGAATCTCGGACCTGCTGAGCCGCGGGTTTTGAAATCTGTTGATACAAGGCATGCTGCGACAGCCTTCAACCAGGCGGCTGTTTCCTTGGCGACAGGAATGCGATTGGCGTCGGTTGCAGAATCGATCCAAGTGAAGTGGGAAAGCAGCTGAAGCAGCGCTAAGTTGCAAATGTCAGCTAGCAATTGCTTGGCCAAGCAAGCAGATGAGCAACTTGGAAGACGATCTGGTACGAACTTCTGCTGGTGCTTGATAGCCTTCAATGCTGCTTTTGCGGTTCTCCTCACCCTGTGTGTGGCAGACGTGCTGAGCCACAGGCTTTGAAGCCTGTCGAGGCAGGGCATGCTGCGACAGCCTTCAAGCATGTGGCTGTTTCCTTGGCGAAGCTGGCTTCCACCGTCATCAGTTGACTTCATCCTGTGTGCGAGCATCGGGGTGTTCAAGTGACATCTCAAAGATCAAATGGAGGGGGAAGGCTTTTGGCCGTTGCCGCTACTTGCTTAGTCGCGGAGAGTCTTGTGTTGATGGTAGCCTTGCAGGGTTCGTAGAACATGTGAGTGCAGCCTCGCGGCTGAAAGTCATCACAGCGACCATGGGTGTGGCGAAGTAAACACTTGCTGCTAGATCATCTAGCCCCACGATGACGCACTGGTGGGAATCCAAGTTTCTGTAGCAGTTTTGAAATGCCAATCGATGCCACGATGCCAACCCCATTTTCCATGACATGGAATTTCTTTGTGGCGGCAGGCGTTCTGCTTGATTGGGCTCGTGCGATCGCAGGGCCCTAAAGGTGAATCAAAGTTGCGCCCTGAATCCTGTTCCCCGTGTGTTGGCCTGTGATGAACCTTGACATTGGCTGATCCAAAGTCGGTGTAGGATCATATGTGCTGACAAAGCACTTTGCGCAGCAATCAACCAACAAAAGACTGAGGTTTGGGAAGCATGTGACCGTGTCAGCCCTGAGCCACACAGTACTTGCAGCTCACACTCTCAGTTGTTTGAGCCACCTCTCGGCATGCCAACGCAAACCTGTTCAAAGTGCAGAAGTTTCATTGCACTGCAGCATGGAGAAACTGACAAGCCATGGATTGTGGATATTACCACACGGTATCGCCTCATCAGTGTGCTTGACAAAGAACTTCACCATGGCATGATGTCAAGCATTTTGTTAGCCGCATTGTTGCCAGTGCCAGTGTGACGCCAGGTAGTTGGAGCAGACCTTTTAAACTTGAACGGTGACCGGCTGGGTTGAGATGTCGCATTCGAGAGTTTCCATAACTTTGACCTGTAGACGAAGCCTTTGGCGGTTTGCGCCTTGTATGCTTCTGGCTGTAGCAGCGTCTGGCAAGGATGAAATCCTCAACTCTCACTCTGACGAACATCTTTTCTGGAACAATTGACTTTGCACAAAGTCATTTGCGGGCGCCAACTGTTGGTTTTACCCTGCAGCCATGAATTTCTTTTGATTTACTTATGTGCTTGACCCCAAATGATGGGAGCTGCAGGTTTTGGCAAGTGGACACTTGATTTTGGAGAGGGCCAGGAGAAGGGAAACATGCTCTGAGTGCAGCGCCTGCTTTACCAAGAAACTAACAGTTTGCCACAGCGTGCCGCCCATGCCCCCATCGACCAAGCGTGACAAAATATCTTGAAGCCACTGTGCTATAGCATCTATAGCCAAGTTTTGATTTAATGCATACAAAACAAATTTTGATCAATGATTATGCCAAGCGGACCTGCCACGCAAGCGTCTGCGTTGAAACATGACCCGTGCTAGTGACACTTGCGCATAGACGGAGGATTCACGGAAACTGAGTAGGCCTTTCCTGTATCGGCCTCAACTGCAAAGCGTCATGTCCAGTCGCGCAGTCCATGGCTCTGCGCATGCAACGAGGTGTTTCTGTGTATATACAACAATGAAGTTTGTTTCTGTGTATATACAACAATGAATTTTGATGATCTGCCAAGCAGACCTGCCACGTAAGCATCTGCGTTGAAACATGACCCGTGCTAGCGACATTCGCGCAAAGACAGAGGATATCCTCCGGAAATTGAGTAGGCCTTTGCTGTCTCGGCCTCAACTGGCGAAACGTCGTGTCCAGTCGGGCAGTCCTTGGCTCTGCACATACAACGACGCATCTCTGTAAGTTGGGATTTGAGGGCATCAAATAGACAGGTTGCACGCTCGTAACGGAAAGCTAACGACCTTTTTTCTCTCGGAAAGTTCGTACTTTGGCTTGATTTGCAAATTCTCCACCAGGTGTGAAAAGGTGTCAGCTTGTGGATAGATCCAGAACTGTTCGGAGTAGCGAATGCCAGGCCAGCCGGGTTCCTGATTCTACGGTTGTAAAGTGCCCAGCCAGGCCGCGAATGTCCTTACAACATGTCACATATTGATTTGCGTGTTCAATCTGCTTTTTGAGGTGCCAGCCGATGAAAGGAGCTCTATGTCGTCAATTTGTTCCATGTGTTCGGAGCTGTTCATCGTTGCACCGCAGCCACAGGGTATCATCGAATGAAGACCAGGCTCACAATGCAAAGAAAGGGCGCGGCCGCGCACAGTGCACCAGGCCTGCCCTCCACAGAAATGCTTTCAGGGCGCCTTGAATTGGTGGCCCCAAGCAGAGCATCATGATGGCCACGGTGCCTGTCACGCTGGCTTGCACAGACTCGGATGCTTGTTGACCGCTCTAGTGGTTAAACATGTTGAATGCCAGAGGACATGGACAGGTTAGTTTTTTTTGGCATCGTTCCGTTCAACCAGTGCCATTGACTTTCTCCGAATCGTTCATGCAGCCCTGAAATCTGTGGCAATGTCCTACCCGGGGGCAGCAATGCGCAGGTGCAGTCGAGACTTTGAGCGGCAATGCTCCTGTTCGCCTGTGAAGCCATAGACAGAAACAAACATTTCAGCCATTGATCACGCCTGCCTTCCTCTGCAAGTCTCTGAGGGCCGGTCAGGTGGATGGCTGTCTCAGGGCCAACCAAAAGACCGCAAGTTCAGAAGAATATTATATTGAGAAATTTGTTACCCTTTCATCTACAACATGTTTTGCTCACATCAGGTTGGCTGTTGCCCGGTTAATGACTTTCGCGATTCAGCAACTTCGATATGAAGTCTGGCTGGCAGCCGGCCCTCATAAAACAACCTTTCCGGCTTTTACTCAGTGCAAATCAAGTACTGCTGGACCTCACTGAGGCGGGAGGCCGGCCAGACTCCTCAGGAGGTTGGGAGCCCAAAGTGATTTCTCGAGCCCTGATTTAAACTTGGCTTTGCCACTCACTTTGCATTTTTCCAATATGATTTTCTGACTTTTGGTCGACCCTGTTAGAAACAACATGGTCTTCCTAAAGGAAGCAGGAAACGCTCCTCAATGTCCGTCCGCATACGTTGCGCTGAAGTCTTGGCTTTCGCGCCTTAGCCCCAAGCGCGGCAGTACTTTTGTTTTGTGAAGACCGCAGTGTTCCCAGCCTGCAGCTGATTTCCGCATTGTTGGCAAACCCATGGTCAGTTTAGGCCGTTTGCTGTTGTGCGCTGCTTCTCAAGACCCGACGCCGAAAAAGATGGAACAAGTTTTCAATCCAGCATGCGGCCTGCAGCCGAATTCAACTGAGCCATGTATTGAAAGGGGCCAAGTGAAGGAAAGGCGCCAAAACAAAGGCCCTTCCCACGCCACAGTCAGTTCAAGTAGCGCACCCTGGGAATTTCTGGCTTCAGTCAGACCATCTGTAAGCAATTCTGACAAGTGGGAGTATATGCGCGACAGGCGACTGTATATCGTTGCGGTCGCATTCTTTGAGGATTATTTGATGTTGTATGGGCCTTCTATTGCCAGCAAGTTTCCAAGCTCACAAAGATTCAAACCTTGAGAAAAGACTCTGGAAGGTATACAGGGAAATCCGCGCATTCTTTAGGCATGTCCAAAGATTTCTATGATTGGGGTAGGGTCTTTCAAGTTGAAGTTCTAGAGTAAAACGTTTTACCCTGCTGTGATCCATCCTTTGGTCCATGTCCAACTGCGAGCTGATGATTCAGAACATCACAGAATTGGGGATCAACCGTCCCAAATGATATACAAGTCAAGAAGAAATCAAGGCCGATAAGAAACGCCAATCTGTTTCCGACAAAACGCTGATCTGTGGCATCATGCCGCACGGGGTTTTATCAATTCATGATCAGACCGTTGTGGGCTCAGCAAGGCCTGGTAGCATTGTTCATGTGGCAACCCAGGTTGCAGGGTTTCAACTGTCCAGCGCTGAGATTCTGGGCATGATGCGATGATTGTGCCACAACAAACGCAAGCTGCAGTCATGCTAGAAACTTGTCACGGCGTTGTGGTTTTAAGCTTTCAGCGTCAAGTGGAAGAGGGCAAAGTTGGTCGTTCCCGTGTGTGACATGTCGGCCAAATGCATGTAAGAGCATTGTCACAGCATCCGCATTTCACACCGGAGCCGCCTTCCGTTGCTGTTCAGGGGGCTCAAAAAACACCTGAAGGGCTTGCAGACACATGCAAGCAAAAGCAATGAGGGTAATCTGAAAGATCAAGAGTTTAAGCGAATGCCTGGCTCTTCTCTTCAGAAAAAACATCGTTCGGGTCTTAGCTTTAAGCTTCCGAGGATTCTTCTGCCATCTTGGAAACACAGAGGCCTCGCCTTGCCCGCTTTGTCCAAAAAATGTCTTGCCAGCTTTTGGCGTGACAAAGAGACCAAGACTTGCGCTCTTGGATGAGGTTTGCAGCAGTGTTCCCCTTGCAAAGAGCCTTTTGCACGCTTCTGGTGTCAGACCGGGGTGAGACAAAGCGTTGGTGTTGGGTCGCGGCTCAAGTTGCGGCTTGGACCTTTCCCATGTAGCCCATTCTGTCAGGGTAGCCGGGATAGCTGATAGTTCAGCTCATTTGCATCAGTGAGTAGGACCCAAGGCCAATCATGGAAAATGTGTGGAACACTATCATGAAGGGATTTCCATCATGCCTCCACATCCTGAATTGACGAGCCCGCCTGCGTGGGCATAGTTTCTTAATATTGGCAAGAGAAACACAAGTGATAGTTTGTCCCAATCTTGTGCAAGCGTTCGGAGTCAGGCAAAAGAAAGTAAGGCTGGCTATTTCAGGATTCCGGCGCAAACCCCTTCCAGCTGTGCGAGCGATGCTGCCGAGCTCTAGGCCTTAAGAATGCAGTCGCATGCAGTCCAGACTAAGTGTTTCAGACAGCCCGTGGTCTAGATTGGTCTAGATGCTGCTTCGGCATACTAGTGAAAGTGCCGTAATGGATGAAGATCGCGCGGATCCGGATCAACCTCTCTGATGCAGTGGAGACATCGTGCGATCGGCCATCTCCTCATCAAACTGAGGCTTGCTCGGAGCAGATCCTAAGGAGTTCAACAAGTTCATTTGAACATTTTTTGAGGGACACGCATCCTGCCTCCCGGGCGTCTAGAACAAAGCAAGTTTGGAGCACCTCTTTTCCTCCGAGCCCGTGCGAGAAAAGGTGCGGGCGTATGCGTGAGTGTCCGAATGTATGATCGACGGCAGTCTGGTTTCGAGCAGAAATTAGTGTCTCGAGAATTTCAACGGGGGGTTCAAGGCCAAACTGAAAGGGTCAAGCTTGGAGCTCTTGTGTGCACGTTGCCGGTCATGCGTGGATGGCCACGTCCAGATGTTTTGGACAAGCTTTGATCTACCAAGGTGGATCTGGCTAGAATCGGCATGGTCTCAACATGTTTCACATTGTTTCAACCGATTTCAACCCGTTAAAAACTATGAGTCACTTGAGTCACTTGGTGACTGGAGGTCACCACTTCGCACGACAATCTCGTATTAGACCTTGTATCGCTCCGATCCAAGCTGTTCTTCCCGGGCCAAATGAACCAAGGTTTGAGTCGGTTTGAGTTCTTGCGCGAATGCAAGCTGCAAGCTCCGTTGCCAGGGCAGCGAAGTCTGCTAGAGCTCTTCGGAGCAATGCTTGTGAAGGTGAAAGTCAGAGCAGGCAAGATGCAGCAACCCGCAGCAGAGACACATGTCGTTTCTGCTTCTGACATGGCCGGAAGGAAATGTTGCAAACTGCGAGCGCATATTGTTATCCCAAAAAGGTTGAAGCAACGCAAAGTCCGTTGCATGACGCAAACAGACTAGACTCTCCTCTTCATTGCTCGGTTGCAAGTTGAGCTCTTGTTCCATGGCATAACCTAAGACTGCAAGAAGTGAAGCAGGTTGTGTTGGCAGCACGCCTTACAAAAGCCGTCCTTTTCCACGGTCGTTGCGGTCACAGCCAGGCCATGGCCCAACTGGCCCAACTGGCCCGACTGGCCCAACTGGCCCCAAGGAGAAAGACGAGGCATAGCCTGGATAGCGTTGGTTTCGACCACCTTTCAAAGACCTGGGACTTGGCGTCATGCATCTGCAAAGCTTTGACGAGAGAAAACTAGGCGCGTGCGTGCAAACTAATGGGTAGTGCTGCAGTGCTTGGGTGACACTGTGTGAAAGCAGCACTTGTCTTGCAGTCACAAAGGGTGTTTTTTGAAACACATTGAGAGATTCCGCATTATCACACCGCTTCCAAACATGATCCCTTCATATATCCAATCTGAGTATGACATTCTTGTCAGACTTTAGAGTTTCTGTCTTGTTGGGTTGTTTGCTTTACGTGCTGTCATTTTGTCAATTTCTGCGGCTGCGATCTCGTTTTTCTTACATTGGCTATTGCGTGCGTGCTTTATGTTTGAGCTGGAAGATATTGTCCTTGTCCTGAGACGAAATAAAATGGGGAAGAAAACAGGGAATAAAACCAACGAGAAAGTAGGAAAGAAAATCGAGGAGTAAATGCGGTAAGAAAATGGGGGCAAACATAGGGACATGTGGGAAATCAAATGCAGAATGAAATCGGGGAGAACATCCAGGGAAGAAAATCAGGAGGAAAATAAGGAAAGCATTGGGGAGTACAGACGGAAGAAAATCGGGGAGAACAAACCGGAAGAAAATCAGGGAAAACTAGGGAAGAGAACCAGGGACAAGACAGGGAAGAACACAGGGAGAACATAGGGAAGAGAATAGGAGAGAAAATCGGGAGAATATAGGGAGTGAAATCAGATAGAAAAGAGCTAATCCGGAGGGACGACAATCAGGGAGAAACAAAGACAAAAATCGGGGACAGAACAAAGAAGACAACACGGACGAATATAGGAAGAGAATAGGGAAAAAACGGGGAAGAAAAGGGGAAGGCCCTGGTGTGGTGGTGGAGTGAGGCAACGTGGTGATGTGATGATCATGGTGATGTTGATGGCTGTGGTGGGTGATGGAGGTTTTCATTGGTGTCCTGTTGGTGTGTGGTGTCGGAGTGTTGATGGTGGTAGTGACGGTAAGTGATGGACGTTGATGGTTTCTTGGGTGGATTGGCCGGGGTGGGGATGTGGGGTAGGGTGTGGGGTGGGTGGGTGGGTGGGTGGGTGGGGGTGCTGGTGTGGTGGTTGGGCACACAGGGTTTGTTGCTGCTTTGTTTCGCCAAATCTTTTTTTGAACTTGCGATCCCTACTCCATTGCCTTCCTTCCTTTGATGGCTGAGTCACTTGCAGTATCCAAAGTTGCATGTTGCAGCAGGTTGCAATTCAAGACAGTATTCCGAGTGATTGTAAGCTCCAAGGTTTCCGATGAACATTCCGAGTGTTTTCCCTGGACCTCCTTTTTCATCGGAATTGATGATGCCTGTTCAATGTTCAAGAAGATGTCCAAGAATGCTATCTTGATGATATTCCTGCAGTCAATAGATCATCATTCATCATGTTGGATGGTTCACGGATTTTCGGAGTTTTGGAGTTCAGTTTAGCCACTTTGTGGACTGCCATGTGCCATTCAAAGTGAAAAAGTGGGTGAGTCTTAGTGTGGCCCCGCTTACTTATTGGAAAGAAGAGTGTGGTTAGGAAAACATTGGCAAGAAAATGATAAACACGATTTGTCAGTGTGTTTGGGCAGCATTCAGTGCAATCTGACATGGTCTTGACATTTCCGCGTGAATCTGGTTTTCTTGCTCGTCAGCGCTCATCAGTCAGATAGGTAGCGAAGCCACCTTTCACTGTTTGATAATGTTTGATCATTCAACTACAGGCGCGTTCATCAAAACCCATATCGCAACTACACCTCCTAAGCTGCTTGTGTTTTCTATTGTTTTCTCATCCCTGGTTTTACCTGTTGTTTCCCCGCATCTATCAAGTGACGAGTTGGCGTGTTGGCATCAACGCTCACTGTCAAGGCTGATAGCACCCAGCATCCAGTTATCCATTGTGGCCTCACCGCCGCCTGGGCCTGCGGTTTGGAAAAGACCAGAATTTTGTGACTCCAGCAATCTCATCTCCTTGTTGGTATCTTTACCATCAGTAGATCATCATTTATGTTGATTCATGTTGATTTGTTGATTCATGTTGGATTCTTTAGGGCTTTCCGGACATTTTTGGAGGGCCTGTAGCAATTCGTAGAGCAAAAGCCTTGGCTGCCATGGTAGCCACTGGAAGAGACGCCCGAGGCCGCGGCGGTGCCTAAATCTTACCCGGAAACCATGGATTTTCTCATGAAATATGGGGTTTTCTGTAACATTTCCCAGTAAACAGTCCATTGACTACATGATCTTGGATGTTGTAGAAAAAAAACTGTATGTGGGATAGCAACACAGCCCACCTACATTGCTATAGCTAGTTGCTGCAGTTGTGGCCCGAATTTCACTTGTGCTGGGTCTGCAAGCCAGTGCGGCAAACGACGGAAAGGATTGAAATAGTGTACATCAAAATATCCCGGGTAGGAATACCGCCGCTCCCCTGTCAAGTCTAGGTTGATACATCAGATATACAATAAGAATTTTCTCTCAATATCGACATGATGACATGATGAATCTTATGCAAAACCTTTGCACAAAACTAAAAGACACCACAAACACACTGCCCCGGCATCATTGTGCAACCGGTGAGACAGTGCCAAGACACCATAAGCAACTTTAAAGGAGAGAGGGGCAATGCCCTACACATCCCCAGATGATCCTAGATGTGGCTTGCACTTTTGCACGTCGGTTGCCATGAGGATGCTGAAGAATTTGCCGAACATGTTCAAGCACTCAATCAAGTAGAAAGCGTACCCGAAGAAAAAATACAGTTTCCTTCTAGTATAACATCTTTTTGGCCGTGTTTCATGGTTTTTCTTTGCTTGGGATGAGATTTGCAGTTGTTGACTTTATGTGCCTTTCAATTCCTGACCCCTTCTTTATAATGGTATTATTTTTTTGATGCTTTCTGCCTCTGGGTCATACACAACAACCTTAAGGCAGTACGTAGAGGAAAACGCTGGGGATGTCATGTGTCGCGAAGACTGACTTGCAAGAGACAACCCAAACACTACCCAAGTACCACTTAAATCCCACCGCAACACCATCAAAACTCCGCGCAGCCACAACATTACGGAGACATGCCATTCCAAACGGTGCCGAGACAAACCCGCACAAAAAGCATTGAGAATAAAGACATCATCGAGACTCCACCTAGACACCAGCAATTCACCACTGACACACCACCAGTACACCATCAAGACAGACGTTTTGTGAAAAGACCAGAAAAAAACCCAGGTCTTGCAACTCCCTGCGAAATCCTCTGGATCTTGGAAAACAAGACGTCGAGAGATTATCTCCGCTGAGATCCCTAGAGAAGTCCCAGGTTCAAAGACCTGCAGAGATCGAGCGAACGACTCGGTTAAGAGACCGTCTCGACAAAGAGGCGACCTGTAGCCCTCTTTTGAGAGATCTTTTGGACGGGGTCCTTGTGCTGAGGTCTTTGGGGTCGAGGGAAAGCTTGTACATTGTACTGTGTCGAAGAACTTGAGAATAAGATCAGAGATCTTTGTTGTGCTGAGGTCTTGGAAGGGATCTTGTGCAAAGAGCTTCCATACGGATCCTCTCAGGAGGTCTTGCGCAGAGATCTTGTACAGAGATTATTCTCATATATATTAGTATAGGGACCTTTCTCGTTCGTCTTCGAAAACTCAAATCATCTTATCACCTGGACCTTCCGCAAAGTTTTTCTGATGACCTCTTCTGCAGTCCCTTTCCAAAGTCCTATGATTTAAGAGATCTTGGAAAGAGTCCTGATCCTCATCCCCTATCTTGACCTCAAAACCTGGTGGCTTCCCAACTGCATTGCCGGCGAGGTGTCCAAATTCGTGCCACCACGTGTATCAGGCCGCCTCGTATTTTGCATTTAGATTCGATTTATATTTGTATTAATACATACACATACGATCACATACATGTATATGTATTTTAAGATCATTTTGGTTTGGTGGTCATCGTTGTGACATCTTGCAGCCTGAACTCCTGCATGTTTTGTATGAATTTGCAGTCCTCTTGATTCACAACTTTGTAGAACCTCGGCAAGTTGGATAGGTGCCGTTGGAACAGCTCAAGCATCCAGAAAGGTCTCCAGCTCTTTGGGTTTGAATGTGATGATCAGTCTCTAGCCAGATCCTGGTAGCCCTTAACTGATAGGCAGTTGGACCCGAAGTTCTGACATGGGCCAGGCGCAGGATTCTACACTCCGGAACTTCATTGGGAGTGATTCTCACGTCTCGATTGGCGCTACAATCCTTGACCCATTGTTGCCCGGCATGCAATGTTGCAGGGTTGGATAGGTTGCTGTTCTTGGGGACTTGCAAATGTTCGGCTGGTGCATTCAGTGTTGTCTTCTGTCTTGCGGTACAGTACATAGACATAGACATTTTCTGGCCGACAGCCGCACTACCTTTTTGGATGTGCCCATTCAATCCCACAAAAGGCATTTTTGAAGCACATGTTAAGAGAGGAACTTTGTATACAATGGACATGCAAGAATGCACGCTGAATGCAAAAAATTAAGAACGAATCAATGGATTTCTTCAGCTCACGCTTCCACTTTCAAGAGTTGCGCTGGCGCACTGTTTCGCCAATTAGAACTCCAAAGATAATTACATGAGAAGCCCCAGAGTTTTTCTTTTTTCCCGAGAGCGTCTGCGAAGGGTTTTCCTAACAAAGGAGCTGCACTTGTTACAGCTGCACTTATTACATCTGCATGTCTTACATCTGCACATCTTACATCTGCATATCTTTACATCTGCATACCTTCACATCTCCATACCTTCACATCTCCATACCTTCACATCTCCATATTTTTCATCTGCATACCTTTACATCTGCATATCTTACATCTGCATGTCTTACATCTGCATGTCTTACATCTGCATGTCTTACATCTGCACATCTTACACCTGCATATCTTCACATCTGCATACCTTTACCTCTGCATATCTTCACATCTGCATACCTTTACATCTGCATATCTTACATCTGCATATCTTCACATCTGCATACCTTCACATCTGCATATCTTTCATCTGCATACCTTTAGATCTGCATATCTTTCATCTGCATACCTCTCTTTTATATTCTTTCTTAAGGCGGGCAGTGCCCACGAGCGATCACGAACATGCAACCCTTTCGCACAAAATGAGGTTCGATCGTCAAAAACTGAGGTAAAATTGCGATTTATCTTGGTCGCGCGCAACCCTTTGGCACGAAATGAGGTTGTTTCGTCAAAAACTGTGGTAAAATTGCGATTTATCTTGGTCGCGCGCAACCCTTTCGCACCAAATGAGGTTCGATCGTCAAAAACTGAAGTAAAATTGCCATTTTTATTGGTCCCGCGCCGGGTTCCCATGCATAATGTGCAGTTTTGGCTGTTCTTTGTTTCTTCAAATCGTCAAAAAGTTGCAAGAACTGCGAGAAAAGTGAGGTTTTTGAATTGTCGCGGAGGTTGCGCGCGCCGGGTTCCCAAGCAAAATGGGGCGTTTTTGTGTCGAAGAGCCTACGTGTTTGAAAGCGTCTGTGTGTAAAGGCTTTTGCGTGTAAAAGTGTCTGTGTGTGAAAGGGTCTGTGTGTAAAAGCGTCCGTGTGTAAACGCTGTTGTGTGTAAACATTTCTGTGTGCAAATTCTTGCGTGCGTAAACACTTCTGTGTGTAAAAGTTCTTGTGTGTAACAGCGTCTGTGTGGAAAAGCGTGTGTGTGTGTGGGTGTGTGTGTGTGTAAACTGCTATTTCACGCAGTCTTGTCTTGCTAAAGCAGGGGGGCAAGGCCTTCAGTGACTACCTTGCCCAATGAAGCTATGTCACTGAAGGGGAAGCAACTGGGGACGCTCAGTTGTGTACCTGCTATTTTGAACTGTTGAGTTCTGGTCCTGTTGATGATTTGTTGCTTCTTTCGATTTGCATGAGATCATTTCGTCCGTCTTGCAAGTGCCTATTTTGGGATTCATTTGTTTTTGGACGAGTGAGACATTTCCGTTTCGTGACNTGATCGACATACCTTGACCTGAAGGCGCTTAGGCATAAGGCGACCAGAAGTTCTACTTTCCTCATCAACCACTTGGCCAATGAGGCCTACTCAGGAACAGAAGGCGACGGCTTTGACATCCTTACACAGCTCCAACTCATTCAAAAACACAGCAGTGTGCTTTGGGTAGACGGCAGATCTTGCCGACACCGTCGCAAGGGTTCGCCCTAGCTCAAGATGGCTGCGGCCTATCCGCTGCAGTGTTTGGCGGCACCTTAGGGTGACCGTGAAGGAGAGCCTGTCATAGACATGGCAGTAGAAATAGCCTTTATAGGCGAAGGACGACCTAGAGGCAATC
>BGPT01002433.1:28513-50116 GCA_003297045.1 Symbiodinium sp. clade C Y103 | reverse complement strand
GTAGAAGAGTGTGTTTGACATGAAACATTGGGCTCGAAAACAGGAGTGTAGAAAGTGGAAACGCAACAAGTCAGCCCTGGTTTGTTTTCGGGTCTGCATGTCGGAGCTCTTGTTGTCATATGTTTCTATCTTTGTCTGAAAAACATGCAGATCATCATGATTCAAAATGCGCATAAACAATTTCNTTTCGGGTCTGCATGTCGGAGCTCTTGTTGTCATATGTTTCTATCTTTGTCTGAAAAACATGCAGATCATCATGATTCAAAATGCGCATAAACAATTTCCCTTTGCATGTCAGACCGAAAGAGTGCAGTGCAAAGAAGATGTATTGCAATTGACATTTCAGCAGTCTTGGGTTCTTGTTTGGTCACCCATCACGTCGACGACCACACCGGCATCACTCGTCACGACCGTTCTGAATGAGCTCCAAAGCACGGAAGCCTTAGAACGTTGCTGTGCAAATTCAAAACGCATCAAAACGTTGNAAACGTTGCTGTCCCCAAGTCTTGCCACTTTCAAGTAGTCGTAGAAGAGTGTGTTTGACATGAAACTTTGGGTTCGACGCCATGAGTGGAGTGAGTTGAAATGCAGTAAATCAGCATGATGAATTTAATTGCAGCATTGACTAGTCTATGACCAGTGTTTCGGAGGCATTTACATCTTAGCAAGGTTTCTGTCCCCCAGTTGGGGGCTGCTGTGTGTGTGTGTAAACTGCTATTTCACGCAGTCTTGTCTGGCTAAAGCAGGGGGGCAAGGCCTTCAGCGACTACCTTGCCCAACGAAGCTATGTCACTGAAGGGGAAGCAACTGGGGATGCTCAGTTGTGTACCTGCTATTTTGAACTGTTGAGTTCTGGTCCTGTTGATGATTTGTTGCTTCTTTCGATTTGCATGAGATCATTTCGTCCGTCTTGCNGCCTATTTTGGGATTCATTTGTTTTTGGACGAGTGAGACATTTCCGTTTCGTGACTTTTCATTCACGAATTCATGATCGACATACCTTGACCTGAAGGCACTTAGGCATAAGGCGACCAGAAGTTCTACTTTCCTCATCAACCACTTGGCCAATTAGGCCTACTCAGGAACNTACCTTGACCTGAAGGCACTTAGGCATAAGGCGACCAGAAGTTCTACTTTCCTCATCAACCACTTGGCCAATTAGGCCTACTCAGGAACAAAAGGCGACTTCTTTGACATCCTTACACAGCTCCAACTCATTCAAAAACACAGCAGTGTGTGTGTGTGTAACAACTGAAGAGATGTAAAAGTTCTGCCTTTGATGTCTCGATCGGATTCCTTTTCTGTTTTCCTGTTTTTCCTGCTTTCAAATCGCTGATTTGTAGCTGTCAGCAGGGGAACTGGGCACTCTGTGACTGACCCAGTTCAACGAAGCTAGGTCACAGAGTGGGATATCTGGACTGGCCCTCCAGACGTACCTGCGTTCGAACATAGCAACCGGCTAAGCTCAGAACCGGCCAGTCGAACAATTTTAGTTTCTATCGACCGTTTTTGGTCAATATTTTGTGCACGTTTGCCGCAATCTGGAATAGCGACCTCGTGGAACTTTATTCAATAATCTTCACAAACAGCTTCAATTTCACTCGCCGCTCCAACTCCTGTCAGGTTTACTGAAGTGTTTTTGCACGTATGATGCACTCTAGCTACCCAATTCGATATGATGTTTCCGTTCAAGTGTGTTACTCATGCCGGATTCCGTCATGGTGGCATGCGCCCCTCGGGGAATACCTCTCTAGGTACATTGCCGGACTATTTGAATCGAATGCCGAAGTGTGGTGATTTAAGTGGTAATTCGTTTAAGTAAAGTGGAACAGTTGACCTTTTTCCTGGTCTCACTTTGTCGTTGTCACTGTGTTGAACAGCCTGCTGCCGTGCCTGGCATTCACCACTTCGTTACAGCAGTCGAGATTGTCGAACTGTGTTGAAACAGCTGCCCGCTGTGTGGGACTCATCCAATTTTTCCTGTGAACTGTGCAGAAACCTCCTTTTTCAACTTTGCTCGAGTGACAGACAGCTGCAATCAACACCTGCAACATGCTCGAAAGGCTACAGGCCATGCTTTAAGTGTGGTACTTCTTTACTTTTGATGGTCCTTTGGTGAAGTCAGTTGTGCACGTAATTCATTTTGACACTGTAAGCCGTCTATGGAGCCTCGGCTCAACTACTGACTCGACAGCAGAGGGCCTCTGAGCCTTATCACGAAAATTGCATGTATGCACTAGAGTGCATCTTGTTCAGTGATGTTTTTCCTTGAAAACCTGACATTCCTGCCTCGCCCATTTGCCTTCGCCCACCATGTTCTTTTGCTTGGATGCAACGAGCCTGGAATCAGCAGTCAACTCCCCCGTCCACGGTTTCTGGAAACTCCAACTTCACTTCAGGCCCAGTTCAATCCTCAGATGCCGATGTCCAATTTCAACCAGTTCACCGACCCTATGATGAGCTCTACGAGAACTCCGATGATGAGCGCGATGGCAACAACCGGTCTTCCTGCCCAAGGCAATGCTCCTACCGGTTTTGGATCTGATCCTTTCCTTCGCGACCAGCTTCAGCAGGCACAATGGCGTGAATCTCAGTCTCAAGCTCAGATTAATCTTCTCTTACAACAACATGCCAACCGTCTCTCTCATCCGCCGCAGTCCACGCCCTCCACTACGCCACCTCCCTCCACACTGGCTCCACCTCCACAGCCTTCAACGGAACCACCTTCCACTCACGCTCCAACTCCTGCTCCTTGTCAGGGTTCTACCCCTGCCTCACCACCACCTTTTTATCCAACTGAAGTTGCATCTCAGATTATGGCAGCCTGTAAGGAGTTGTTGCAACAACTCCCCCAACCTCTGCACTTCCTCCAGACATTCACATCTTCCCCCTCCACCTACCAGTTCACATCCTCGTCTTCCACTTCCTCGGACTCGTCGCCATACCCCAGCTGCCAGTCCATCACCTCGTCGGTCTCGCTATGCTGAAGAAAAACGATCTCTTTCTCGCCGTCGCAGTCCACGCCGACACAAGTCTCGTCGCTCACACTCTCGACCACGACCTCGTCGTTCTCACTCCCGCTCCATTCCACGTACGGATCTCAAACTTCGGTCACGCTCACCACAACGGCCTCCACGCCCTCCCATCAACCTTCGAGAGGCTTCCAATCCCGAGTGGAACACCCCCTCCAATTACTATTCAAATTGGGACCACTCCAATACCCGCTCAAAGTGGCACACTCATTCTCCATCCACATACCTCCAACCGCCATGATTCCTACCACTCTCACGACACTACATCCACATGGCATCCCAAAGACACTTCCCGTGGTCAATGGCACTCCCCCAGTCGCCCTCCTCTCACTGCTTTCACCGACAACCGTCGCTCCTTGGCTAGTTCGTGGTGGGATCGTTCTCAACATCAAGATTCCTCCACTCGTTACTCTTCCACACATCACTCTCCCTCTCGCACTCCAGCACCACAGGATGACGTTCCACTCATGCCTCGCTTGCAAGGATGAGGAATGGATCAACACCGTCCGACTATGTTTGAATGACGCTACCCGCACCTTGGCCGCCAACGAGATCTTGGAATCAGATCGCCCCATACTGGCGACTTCAACTTCCAAGCAGGTCAGGGACACCTTCATCCAAGCTGTGAAGTACGTAGATTCCTCCATCCCGGACTCCAAGATCCAGTCTCTGATTGCTGTATTGGGCGCCTCCCACCTTTTGGAAGAAATCAACTTGGATTATATGTTCACGCTGGACCTCCCCAAAACCAAGAAGAAAGCCCTGGTGATTCCGCTCTCTCACATCGCCCGGTTCACGGAGAAAGCCCCTTTCCGGGGCAAGGCGGACAACAGTTGGGCAATGGTCCATGGCACCAACATCATTGGTGCCAAGTATGCCTTGGCAGAGGCGCTGGTTCGTCTGGCTGACTGGACTTATTGTGAACAACTTCACAAAAGTGAACTCCCTACGTACGGATGCTACTCCTTGGGAGCCTCCATTGCCAGGCGCGAAGGAGAAATTCCTCGCTGGAATCTTGTGGATCTCCTTGACAGAGCAGTGACACGGGGAAAGGGTCAACAGGAAATTCTTATCGCTCTACAATACAAAGGAGCAGGTACACACCTGGCCCGGAAGGCAGGGGGCAACGATTTGGTGCAACTCAAGTGCGCCAGTGAAGGCGTTGTGACTTCGGCTGAGAAGTACACCGTGGCGCGCAGTGAACATTGCACTATCAAGAGTATTGTAGTGGCTTGGGACGACCTCAGCTTCATCCTCAACAATCAGAATCAGTCCAGATCTTACAAACCTAAGGAAGGTTCTAAGGACGCTAAGGATGAAACACCTCCGGATCCGGACAATCGACGTCTCAAATCTTGGGAATCTGGCGCCGGATATGGCGATGATGACGACGTCTAAGCTGGTAAAACACCATGCATTGCACATTAGTTTCTGGAGTTTAACTCTGGACATCGTCTTCCTGGAAAATGCTGTCTCGGCCTTCTGCCCGGTTGTCTCAATCTGAATTCTCTACTTATGATTTCCCGTTAATGTCAAGGGGCTAAGCCGAGAACCCCAACTTAGGTACGTTATGTGGCGTGGGGCTAAGCCGAGAACCCCTCTCACTGCTTCTTACTGGTGTTTTGGTTTTGTTTTCTTTTTGTTTTTCCTTTCTCCTTTTTCCTTTGTCTTCTCCTCTTTCTGGTTTTCTTGATGTCCAATGGCGTGGTGCTAAGCCTAGAACCCCTCGGGCCTGCTATTGTTGGCATGGCCATGCTTTATTAAACGTCGTTTTGTCCCAGTAGCTTTTATCCTTTTGATCTTGCGACCTTGCTGCCCCGGATCTTTCCCAATGGCGTCCTCCGATCGATCGCGTTCTCCACCGGATGCTCATTCCTTTCCTGGCTTCCCCGTGTGGCGTGGACCTATGGGAGCTGCCATTCGTGCAGCGCAATCACGGCCGGAAACTCAGAGGACTCCCGCGTTTCGACCTATGTGGCAACCTCCGTCGGGACCTTATCACATGCCTGGACCTTATGCTCGAAGCCCTGGACCTGCTTCCACTGGTATTCCTGCTCCTCACGCAGTTGGAACTCTGGCCCTTCTCATCCATTTCCACCGATGCCTTGCCCTCCCACTCACTGCTACCCTCCTTTTCAAGCCATTCCTGCCACTCAGCCAATTCTCCCTACACAGCTCCTCAGCCCATCCACACCACATCGCTCACCTCCTACCCCTCCGGGTGGATCTTCCGCACCAGCTTCCTCTCCTTCCCCGTCACAACGCGGCTCCAATCCACCGTCTCCACCACCAACTCCGGCCTCTGCTTCCCCCACTTTATGGCTTCGATGCTAATCAATACTGGCAGGCAGATGCCAGTCACCACGATTGCCACAAAGTAAATTGCCTGACTTTCCCCAGGAATCCGGTCCTCAGCCTTCACCCAACGACTTGACATTGAAGGTTGTGATCCTCTGGCATTGCCAGTGGCGGCCTTGCTTTATCAACAAGCTGACAACTTTTGGCTTCGGAAACTTGCTCATGGTCGTGAGCTTTATTTGATTCCGACTGGTGACATCGCTGCGGTGGTTTTTGGCACTGAATTGCTTTCGCAACTTCGGACTCGTGGCATCGACCTGGACAGGGTGTCACATTGTCGAGCCAGGCAAGATGGTCAGACGCTGGACAAGATCAATAACACGAAGTATGCGGCTAAGGTAGTGGCAGAACATATCCAACAATGGGTGCCGATGAAAGCTACCGATCCATCGTCTCAACATACCATCACCCAACTCCAACAGCAGGTCGCTGAATTGAAACAACGACTGGGCGACACTTCGGATGCTGCTCCACCCGACTCATCCACACCACCACCTCCCTCCACATCTTCACCTTCCGCTCCTCCGCCTTCCACACCCATCCAACGAGCTCTTCAGGGCAACGCTGCTACTCCTCCACCGGAGTTCGAACCAGCCAGTCTGCTGGTTGCACCTCTTACCCAAAACTCTTGGCTCAAAGACAATACTCCCACGTCAGTGGCTGTCCGTTCCTACAACCAGTGGTACAAGGACTTGAACCTCACTCCAGCTCAACGCGCCACGGTGGAACGCAATCTTGCCAAGGTTGAAGAATCGTGGCAAAACCAGCCCGAATCTGCCGTGGACACGGTTCAACGCACGGCTCTCGTGGTGGGAATCCCAGTGTCCATCCTCAAGGGCAACTTCAATGAGACCAGCTTGGTCAAAGTCCTGACTATTGCCCTCACCATGAGCTGTTGACTAGGCTCCCAGCTTCGCCGCAAGCTCAAGCACAAACTCCTTCAGTCGCTTCTCCACTTCATCCATTCGATGATTCTGGTTCTCATTATCCTCACTCCATTCACCACATCCACCTCCATTATGTTGTTCTTTGCTTTTCGTATCACTCAAGCTCGCTTGATGCTCCTTATGATTATCCATGGCTTCAATCCCAACATCAAGTTGAAAGCAATTTTGGAAGGTTGTGCCAATCTCCACTATCTTTGGTCCCCCACCATGTCGGACCATGTCCTTTTTATGCAAGACTTTTCCCAACCCAATTCGGTCTATATCCGCTTCACCCATGTGCAGAACTTGCAACCCAAATTCTATACATTGGCTCACCAGCAACGGAGTCATGTCTCGGGAACATTCCCGACTTCGCAAGTTTCTTCAACTGGGAAATGACCGCCTTGTACAGGCCAAACTCTCTCTTCGATATTGGCATGAACAGAACAGCTTGTTCACATGGGCCCCACTCCCAATCTTCATCCGGCGTCCAGACTTTCGTAGTCTTGAATTGGCCTAAATTCAGGAATGGCAACCCCGCTTGAACTATCCCTTCATTTGCCAATTTTTTCATCCCAGAAAAGGTCTCCTTAAACGACCTGCTATGAGCCTGAACCCTCGATTTGGTTTAGCCACCTTGTGGCGCAAACGACGTCACAAATTCACTCCAACGATTGTCAAAGAGATTCTTGGCTCTGCTCGGTTTCAGAATCGGCTTGCTATGTGGAAATTGATCCACGACCTGGGTTCCAACATGAAGTCTCGGTTTGAGGCCACCACGTTTCTTCGTTCACATGAAGGGGGCTTCACGATGACGTATGCCCTCCGTCGACTGGCTTGCAACATCCAAGAGCCTTTCCGCACCATGTCTATCCAGGCTATTGACACCAGCATAACGTGGTGAAAGGCAAGCCAGCACCCAAGGCCTCAGCCATTCGTATCCCATGGACCCTCTCACCAGACTTGGAACGCACTCTCAGCCGCTTTTTGCGCCAGTGGTTCCACGAGGTTATCGCTCATCATGTTCCTTGCCACAACCCTTCGTTCAAGGTCCTTTTCGTCAAACATCAGGCTGTTCTTGACATCCTCTGCAACCACAAGGCAGCCATGACTGACTGGTCTATGGGAACAATTCCCACATGCTGCTGCCAAGACTGGCAGGCATACCGCTCTGCAAGCCTGAATCAGACCGACTCACACTGGGTCCTTTCCGGTGCTCTATTGGCCCCCCTTCTACAGGACCCTTTACAGCCGCTTTGTTCTTGCTCTCTTCTCAACAAGGTGTTTCCGTCCAAACGGGACTACAGTCGCCAGATGTCCCAGAGTTTCCGACGATGGGCACGTATGAATGGCCTCCCGTCTATTCCCACCGCTCGGTTTCAGGAACTCATCGACACCTTGAGGTCTCAACACAAAGCCCAAATCACGTCTCATCTCACCAAACCGTCCATCACTCAACTACAAGAACTCTTTCCTGGCGCGATCTTCCACTGTGAGGACAAACATGCCTCCTCCCTTCGGATCTTTTGCCCTGTCCTCTACTTTGAGGCCATCGACAAGGCGTTTATGGATCCACAAGTCTTCGCTCCCAGTGACGACACCCCCACACAAGTCGTGGATACCCTCGTAGATGTCTTGAAGACGCAGTATATGGACGAACTTATCCGTGGGCCATTGGCCGCGGACGACAAACCCCTTCGGGCTACATCCTCAGCAAAGCCAAGAAGCAATACCGAAGTGGGCGTCCTATCATTCCTTTTGTTGACGCCCCGTTCAGGCCCATGCTCAATATCTTGGCCCGGATGCTGTACCAACCTATCCCAGTGGGTTGTCCTCACCACTTCGCGGTGGGTGATGTCTACGAACTCTTGGCCATTTTGAAGTCCATCCCTGAAGATCAACCTCTTCGCCTGTTCAACCAGGATTTGGCCGGCTTCTTTAGTTCAACCAGGATTTGGCCGGCTTCTTTACCAGCATTGAACCCGATCGCTTCATTGGCGCCTGGTACATGCTCCTGGACTTCCTTCGGCCGAAGATGAATGTCAACAATGAGGAAGTCTTTTCTGTTTATCCAGGAAAATCTAACCAACCTGGTGATCTTGTCAAGGGACGCACATTCCGTCGTCTGAACGTGACTCAGAAAATCACTATTGGCGACGTACCCTCCCTTCTCACCACAGCTTTGGGCATGCAGACCTTCGCGTTGGGCGGACGATGTATCAAGCAGCGCCGAGGAAGTCCCATGGGCAGTCCACTGTCCCCCGGCCCTATGCTATATGGTTGTTTTTATGAGTGAAGAGATTTGGCATCACAATTTCAAGGAGATCTTGTCCAACCACCATCTCTTTGTGCGTCACATTCGCTATGTGGACAATCGTCTTCTTCTTGGCGACCCGAAATTGGTGGACATGCCGCCGTACGAGACTCTTCTTGATGAAGGCTTTTATGGACGTCCCATCCTTCTTGAAACTGAACCTGACCAAGAGTTCTTGGGCTTCATGATCGCCACTGAACCCTTTGAGCTGATCTACTGTGGCCCAACCGACTTCCCAGGTCCTTTCACCGTTCTCGGCATCTCTGCCCAAAGTGCTCTTGAGTGGCTTTCGTTCTCGCTGCCACATTGTGGCCAAGGGTGCCCATCCTCTCCATCGAGTACACGCTGGCATCCAACAACTGATCGATCTGTACAGTTTGGCCGGCTTTGAGGCAACAGACCTCCATCGGATTTCTTCACAGATTTTGACCTCGACCACCTGAAAAGCAGTGCTTACGGAGCCAGTCACAGGGCTCACCTCTCTTGTCGCCCCGCGCAACCTTTTTCCTGAACTCATGTCTTGCTTCACTACTTTACCTGTCACTCACCCAGTTTATTGGCTCAAGCTCGCCGCTTCTTCTTCGTTTGCTCGTCAGCAGATCCTTTGCATCATGGACTCCCGCTCCGCGATGACGTACCACTTGGGCAATGCCTTGCTACATCTCCAGTACCTCGCGGGCCACATGCCCTGGGTTGTACCTCCAGCTGATGTTGGACCTACTCCGGGATCATGCCTTTTTCGCCTCCCTTGGGTTTGACATCCTTTGTGCCTCATCCAGGTCAACTGTCTTCTCCAGCCAGTTCCAGCCGTCCTGCTTCGGAGATGACTCTTGTCACTCACACTATCGATGGTCAGACTCATTCCTTCTTTGGCCCACCACCGGAGACATTTCCATCGTCACATCCGACTTCCGCCTCGACTCCTGGCCCTCGACATCCTCCTCGCGGTCCTTCAGCTCACCGTTCCCATCCAGCACTGGCTCCACGTCATTACCCACTCTCTTCCACCGATCATCCACCGGCTCCTGCTTCCTCCGCTCCAGTCACTTCTACAACACCAATTTCCACCTCGGCACCTCCCAGTCCCACTATCCACGTTGACAACACTCCTCGCATCCCCTCTTCTCCACCGACGACTATTGAACGACGGGTCAAACGACGTCGCATTGCCTCAACTCCAGTTTCGTCCTGTCGGACCAATGAGATGCCACCTCAATCCAAATACCTCAGCTTTGGACACGGTGACATCCACACCCTCTCTGCCCTCTGCTCCTGCTGCAGCACCATCTCCTGCTCCGGTCCTTCCGGTCCCTGAATCACCTCCTTCCAATCCTCCAGCCGATCCCACAGCTACCTCGGACTCGGAGGACAGTCATCTCTCTACTAGGCCCCCATCCCCAGCACCGGGAGCAGGCTCTACAGCAGCCCCTCCATCAGGCCCAACCCCTCCAATTTCTCACCTCTTTCGAAATTGGGCCGCGGTTGATGACCAAGAGTTGATCCAGTGCAAGCAGGACAACAGAGCTCGTGCAAGTTGGAAGACCATTGGGCAACGGTTACACAGAAGCGCTGACAGTTGTAAAGGTCGATGGCTGTATCTCAAGTCTATTCGGAAAGATCTTTCCCATGTTCTTGGTGAACCGCGCAATGACGGGGACTAGGCTTCCATATCATAGTGATTTGACAATTCTGATGCTGAAGCTTGCAGCCGTCCACCTGTCCAAAATAGTTGCAGCAGTATTGCCATCACGGGTCTTTGACTAATTCATTTCCATGTTATTTCGCTCTCTTTATGTTGGCCCTCTCCTTTCTTGTGGTCCCTTTTGTGCAACTTCTTCCTGTTTGATGTGTTGGCTTGCACTTTGTTTGCCTTCCCGCAGTTTTCTTGCCATTTGCCCAGTATGTCCTACGCCCCAGCTTCAGCTCCTTGGCCATGGCCTTGTCGCCTTAGTCAACGACCGAACTACCCTCCTCCTCGTCAATATCTACCTGCTCATCTACGCTTTCCACCACGTCCTGTGATGGTCATTATCGGCTTTTCTTCTTTGTCGAATTTGTCTCGACGATACCGATACTATGCCGCTTTGAGAACCGCGACATCTATGAGCACTTGAGTGGTTACTCCGAACAGGCTATGTGGCAATTGTCCAAACATCTTTACCCGAACGACCTGGACGTCACTCGAGTGGATGATCTTTTGAATGCTGTTTCCAACCGGATGATGGAACAATGGCAGGTAGTAGTCCCTACTTCCACAATTCAACTTCACTATGAAGATGACCAAGCCTACGATATCACCCTGCAGCCGGACCACTCCATCAAGCGAGTCCTCTCGACTAGTCGCCCTGACTGGACACGCCGTCAGTATGACGCCTGGTCATCTGTTGACCATTCGAACCAATGCGTTCCCTTCATTTGTAGATTGACCTGCCGCAGCCGACCAACCTGATGAAAATGCTTCCCTCTGTGTTCGGTTGCTGGTTTTCATTCTTCCCCACTTGTCTTAATTTTTTGACCTGTGCTACCTCTTCCGTTCTCTTCCTCTCAAGCCTCAGTGATATATCATCTTCATTGTTTCCGTTCACCATGCACGTGGAACGTTCTCGCTCTCGTGATGACTCCCCGTATCGTTGGCCTCCAGATTCTCAACTGCCATTTCCTCCTGGATCCCCATCCAGCTCGGAAGCACCTGCATGGCGAGATGTCATCATCATTGCGGATTTTTCTTCACTTTCTAGTCTAGCGGGTGAAAATCTGGAACTTCTCGGCCATGCACCCTCTGAATCACGTTCCCTTGACCACTATGGAAGAGAAGGCCCTTTGGCAATACACCAAGTTCGTCTATGCCAATCAAGTGGATACTTTCACCTTTGACATTGTGCTTTCTAGTATTGTTGAGAGGATTGAAGAACAATGGCAAATCTCAAGCACCACCGATGACCTGGAAATCCGCTACGACGAGAACAATGGTCTCGAAGTTTTTCAAGTCACACAGGACCAGCCCTTTTGGAACCTTCGAGATCTCTTGGATCAGTACCGGCCCGAGTGGCAGACCCATCATTTCAGTAACTACATGGGCCTTTCTGAGCGCCACCCTAATGCACAGGTTCCATTTGCATGCAAAGTCATGTGTCATTTGTTTGATCCCGATTGTATTTTACCTTGATTGTCAAGTTTGCAGCAGCTGTGCGATGTCTTCCGGAAAATTGGCTCATCATGAATTTCAAGGGTTTTCTTCCCTCCTTCCTTCCTTCCCTTTCTCTGCTTCTTTCTTTGTCCCTTCTCTCTTTTGTCCCTTTCAGGTCTTGTAATTTGAACTATCGTCGTGATATTGCCTTTGATTTTTGCTTACAGGTTCAAGATGTCAGGAATCAAGCGTGACGCTGCCATGGCTCACCTTACTTGGCCAACTGATTCTCGCCCTTCCGCTTCGGGATCGGCATCTTCCCAATCCGTCCTTCCATTAGTCTTGCCGTCCTCTGTCGACCCGACTTCCGGTACTTCTGGATCAATTGAGATGGATTATGACACTACATACGGTGCAGCGAGCACCGCCCCGGCGGCCCCTTTCATCCCTGATACCACTGATGATGATCGTGCTCCGGTCCCTGTGGACCCAGCCGGCATGAAGCGCTTTCCCAAACATCAATTGACTTTCACTGTGTGTGATTGGGGCACCCAACGCGACCTCCAGGTGGCTGAGCATAACCTTGAGACCAACTCTTTTCGCGAACATCAAGTGGAATTTTTCCTCTACAAGTTGGTGGGAGATTGGCATACAGCTCAGAAGATGGGCAACTACTGGCGTCAACATTATGGACTCGACACTTTGCCTGTGGATCCAGTCCCCGATCCAGCTCCCCCGACTGGAGTTCTTCATCAACTTCCTGATGTTTCGGCTTTGGATCCGGCTACGGTGTATGCGGCTCAGCTCATGACGGTTTTTCGTTCCCTTCCTCAACAGGATCATCCGGAACAGACCAGGAGCCAACAGCTCACCTTAGTACAGGATTCAGAAGTGCGCACCATGTTCACTCCGCTGGACCTGCACACCCTTGCAAATCAGATTCATGGATTGGCTGACCTGTTATCCGAAGCTACTCCTCCTCCTCCTCCTCCTGATGTACACTTGACTCCGGCTGATGCATCCCTTTTGTGAAGTGAACGCTAATTCGTCCATTTTGATCATTTGATCCGCTGACTAGCCTCGACCATTGCAAGTCTTCCAAAAAAGCCCCGCTGCGGCGGGGCGTGTGTGTGTAACATCTGAAGAGATGTAAAACTTTTGCCTTTGATGTCTCGATCGGATTCCTTTTCTGTTTTCCTGTTTTTCCTGTTTTCAAATCGCAGGGGAACTGGGCACTCTGTGACTGACCCAGTTCAACGAAGCTAGGTCACAGAGTGGGATATCTGGACTGGCCCTCCAGACGTACCTGCATTCGAACATAGCAACCGGCTAAGCTCAGAACCGGCCAGTCGAACAATCTTAGTTTCTATCGACCGTTTTTGGTCAATATTTTGTGCACGTTTGCCGCAATCTGGAATAGCGACCTCGTGGAACTTTATTCAACAATCTTCACAAACAGCTTCAATTTCACTCGCCGCTCCAACTCCTGTCAGCTTTACTGAAATGTTTTTGCACGTATGATGCACTCTAGCTACCCAATTCGATATGATGTTTCTGTTCATGTGTGTGTGTAACATCTGAAGAGATACTTCTACTCGGTTTTGTTTGCAGTCTTCGACGGAATTTCAATGCTTTGTAGGGATCTTGTACTTCATTTCACTCAGCAGGGGGCAACCCCGTGAGCATAGCTGGTTGCCCAACGAAGAGGGCTATGCCACGGCTGATATGGAGTCTGATCAACTCCACATACCTGCCAACGATCATCCACTTTCCGATCATGGCAGGGGGCTAAGCCAAGAAAACCTACTCCGAACAATTTCAACTCGATGATTTTGCTTTGCACGTTTGCCGCAATCTGGAATAGTGACCTCATGGAACTTTATTCAACGAACTTAGCAAACAGCTTCACTTCCAACCACTGCTCAAACTCCTGTCAGGTTTACTGAAGTGTTTTTGCACGTATGATGCACTCTAGCTACCCAATTCGACATGACGTTTCTGTTCAAGTGTGTTACTCATGTCGGATTCCGTCATGGTGGCATGAGCCCCTCGGGGAATACCTTTCTAGGTAAATTGCCGGAACCTTTGACACGACTGCCGAAATTACAATTTAGCAATAGTAATTCGTCTAAGTAAAGTGAAACAGTTGGCCTTTTTTCGGGCGTCACCTGGTCGATCGAACTCAGTGTTGAAACTACTGGCCGCTGTGACTGGCTCCACCTTTTTGCACCTCATCGCCGAGTCTCGTGGTTGAACCGCTGCCCGCTGTGTGGGATCACCATCTTACTGACTGCCAGACTGTGGAAACAACCTCCTTTGCCAGCTTTGCTCAAGAGAGACTGACGCGTCTTTTGCATTGAGCTTTGACATGATCAGGCAGCAGGACATGCTTTACAGGTATGGTCTACTTTCTTTTGGTCATTCTGGTGAGGTTCAGTTGTGCACGTAAATTCACTTGACACCGTAAGCCGTTGATGAGACTTTTGTCCAACTAAGATCTGACAGCTGAGGGCCTCGAGCCTTATCACGAATATGCATGCTTGTACTAGAGTGCATCTCATTGTTAGACCTGACATCGGCCGCCTTCCTCCTCGCCGTGCTGCATCATGTTTCCGTTTTCCTGGAATCCACGAGCCTGGAATCAGCAGTCAACTTCCATGCCCACGATGCCCACTGGTACTCCCAATTTCCCTTCAGGCTCACCGATGTTCAACCCTCAGATGCCACTTTCCAATTTTGCTCCTTTCAATGATCCTATGATGATGAGCTCTTCGGGAACTTCTATGATGACTTCGATGGCACCGACGGCTCTACCAGCTCAAGGCAATGTTTCCCTTGGCTACGAGAGAGGGTCGAGGGAATGTTGAGAATTGTGCATGCTATGCGTTGTTGAGAGAGAGAGAGACTTGAGATGAGAGTTGTTAGGTTGTGGACTATTGCAAAGCAATTTTTATCATGTGTTTACATCGCCGCTTTTCCTGAGCTTGTCTTAGGGTTTGTTTCAAAGCAAACACCCATGACAAAGATTTTCAACTTGCTGCATTGAATGTTGAGAGACTACATCCTGACAAGCCCCCTACAATTCAACAACATTGACGGCAAAGACATTTTGATGACATGACAAAAGACCTCAAACAACCCAACAAAAGACCTCAACGCGATATATGACACAAATAATATATAATGACACAAATAATGACACATAATGACACAGTAAGAATCATCATCACCAGCCCATCAGGGTCCAAATTCTCATTCGCAATGTCCGCTACACGGTCCATTCGAGTGAGATTTTGGAGGTGCTACGCGAGGTGGCGGGGATAGTGCCATTCCAGGTGGTCAAGATGAAGATCTATCGACGCCCGGGGGTAATAGATTGGGAGCTTGAGGAGGCAACAGTCTTCATAGATTTCCCAACACAAGAACTAGCAGAGAGTACGGTGCGACAGGTCAATGGCAAAAACCGTGTTTGGATAGCGAACCGTCCGGTGGAGGCAAGACTTTCAGACGAGCCAAGACCTGCCAAAAAAGAAGCTCCAACACAAGCCATCGACCTGGAACAAAATACACCACAAACCCCAGCGCCACCTCATCATGCTCCGCCACCTCATCATGCTCCGCCACCTCATCATGCTCCACCACCACTACCACCACCACATGGTACTTCCTTACTTTTGATGGTATTCTGGTGAGGTCAAGTTGTGCACCTAATTCATTGGACACTGTAAGCCGTCTATGGAGCTTTCGCTCAACTAAGAGTTCCGCGTTCCTCTAGGTAGGTTTGGTCCGTTGCGTGCTGAGGTAGGCGTAGGTGTCGCTGTGGTAGGTTGGTTCAGGCGCTTCCGTCCTCCCCCCCTCCTCTGGTCTTGGCCCGTGTCTGTCGGCCTCCGTTTTTCTTTTCCCTTGCCTTTTCACGGTCCGCCCGCTCCGGGCTAGGTGTGTTGTGTTGGTGTTTTCTTTGCCCCTTCTTCTTTTGCGTTCCCCTCCTTGCGTCCCGGTTAAGTAACCTTTCATTTCATGTTCATCTTCATTTCATTCCCATTTCTCTTTCATCTTCACTTTCATCTCATTTCCGGGGCCTTAATTTTCCGCCCTCCTGCGGGAGGGCGTGTGTGTGAGTACCATTTGAAGAGATGTATAAAACTTAATTTCTTATTCAGTGTAGGGGGCAGTAGCACCATTGCAAGTCTACTGCCAACGAAGACACTTGCAATTGGTGGTGATACCAGACCCGATCAGTCTGGCGCACCTGCAATTTTCAGTTTTGCTGTCGTTGTGGCATAGGGCTAAACCGAGAACCCCTTTACCGATCACTTTCATGTTTTGAATTTTCAACCTTCAACCGTTGATGTGGTAACCACACTAGTTGCACGTTTGCCGCAATCTGGAACCTCGTATTTTGCATTATTTATTCATCCCTGGCAGGGAGTGGTGACGTCCTCCGAAATTCAATCACTTCATGTCACTGAACTCTTTCCGGTCAGGTTTATACCGAGCTGTTTTTGCACGTACGATGCACTCTAGCTACCCAATTCGAAATGATTGTTCTGTTCAAGTAAGTAAAAGTGTGTGTGTGTGTGTAAAAGCTGTTGTGTGTAAAAGCGTCTGTGTGTAAAAGGGTGTAGTGCAAAAGGGTCTGTGTGTAAAAGTGTCTGTGTGTAAAAGGGTGTAGAAGCGTCTGTGCGTAAAAGGGTCTGCGTGTAAAAGTGTCTGCGTGTTGCTTCTGTGTACCTGTAGGATTCTGCAAAATCAAAGGCTACGCCGCCAGGAATCGATCCGGCAGAACGCAAAATGGTCGCGAAGAAATGGATGGCTAGACCACCTCTGGAAACCTACAAGCCCAAGATAAACACGGCCACTAGCACTCTGACCTTGCAAGCAGTCAATCGTTGTACCAAAAACTGAAGAGATTGAAGCTCTTGCATTTGTTGAAGCATGATTGGCGCGGAGACGTTTGTGAAGGAATTTTCAAATTCTATAATGTGAATGGACGCTTATACTGCGGAGGAAAAACCTGCAGACAGATGAGCAGCGAGCAGAGGATGCACTTGCTCAAGGCTGGGATCGTCTTCTTGCACGAAAGCATCACTTAGCCAGGACTTGTTGGCAACATACAGTCGCATCTTTGCTGCTTCGGAGGTGGAAGGTGATGATGCTTATTGTCTCTCTGTCTGCATTGCAGTGAAAGATTTTTTTCAGAGTAGCAATCCCTTGCCGAAGCGGCAACGTGGTGACCTTGATGAGAAGGGCGCAGAGGATGCAATTGCACAACAGTGGGGTCGTCTTCTTGCAAACAAAGATTCGCTCAGCCAGGAATTGTTGACCACGTACGGTTGCATCTTTACTGCTGCTTCCGAGCTGGATGGTGGTGATGTGCACGTCGCTGTTTGCATTGCGTGACGGGTTTTGTTGAAAGCCATCATCGGTTACCGAAGCGGCAGGCAGCTGAAATGGATGAGAAGTGAGCGGAGGATTCACTAGCACGGCGTTGGCACCATCTTTTCGCAGACCCAGTTTCTACCACTCTTTGATGCATGTGGCGAAGTCTGGGAGCTAGCCGTTTGAAGCGGCTTGCCCGCTTTTTTGGAAGAAAATTCTATTGCCGAAGTTTTTTCTCGGTGTTCTTTGTTACGAGAAGAGTCAGTGCAGAGGTACATCGGTTCTAAACGGCAAGATTTCAAAGCGGCTTGCGTGGCCGGGGTATTGGGCCTATATGATGCTGGTTGCAAAGAGCTGGTAGGTTTTTGCTCGGATGGCATGGATGAGTTGGATGATATTCGTGCTTTTCGTGAAGAACTTTGCAGATATGTTGCCATGACTGGCTGTTTGCCTTGCGGTACGGGTGTGATCTGTCAGCCGAAGAGAAGCGTTTGCACAGTGGTTTGGTACAAGTTCGCAAGCGTCGTTATGGCGCGGTGCGACGGGAAAGGGCTGGCCGCATCATTGATTGCGGGTCTCCGCTGCAAGAGGTGCAAACGGTTGCTTGGGAAACCCTGAAGGAATTTGGGCATTTCTGTGGAATCCTCGCCATGCAGAAATGTTTGAAGAAGTAAAACGCTGCGTGGCAGAGACAGGCGACCTTCCTGCGAAAGGGCCGCGGAGTGGGACCGATGCCCTTGCGCAGCAAGTCCGTCGTATTCGCCAGACAACGCTGGTGCTAGGCAATCAGCGCATGAAAGCCGCAGAGCAACAAGATTGGGAGAAGGCCTTCCCAAAGATATGGNTCGCCAGACAACGCTGGTGCTAGGCAATCAGCGCATGAAAGCCGCAGAGCAACAAGATTGGGAGAAGGCCTTCCCAAAGATATGGGTGTCCCGGCACACAAAGGGATTATTATATTCCTAGTGCTCAGTTGCAAAATACAGAGAACGGATCTTTTATCGGACACCAGTGTGTTGCGGCATGATGGCCTGTGAGTTGTGTGGCTTTGAGTGTGACAGTCGCTTGGATTTCTTGAAGCATTTGCGTGAGGAGCATGCTCCAGCAGATGCCGATGCAGCAGCTCACGAATTGGACCGTTGTGCAGGAGAGTGCCGTAAGCGGATGGTGTTTCATGAGGAACAGTTTGGACCATTTCCCGTCCCTGGCGAACAGACCCGCAGAGGTGTCGGTGCCTATGCTTTCCATCAGACGCTTTCGCGGAAAGGTGTGGAGGCGCAGGAGCGGAAGTTGCAGAGCTGTGTGATTTGCGCGCATTCCTGCTGGTTGGAAGGCATGGATCGCTTGAAGCTATTTGTTGCTCCTGAGCGAGATGCGGAAGTTGATGTGGGTGATAGGGATGAAGCATCGATTGATGACAATGCAGGAGAAGATCGTGACAAGAAAAAGCATGGTTGGAAGGTGCATGAAGTGTTGAACAAGAAAGTGCAGTGGTTGCACCGCAAAGTCTTTGACGTTCGCAGATATCAGAAGTTGTGGCCGAGCATCCCACAAGATAAGTTGTTGGGCAGTTGCATTTCGCATCCTTCTGGAACTTACGAAGACGGTACATCTTGGAAGTGGTTGTTGAACAATAAAGTCTTGCCTTCGAAAGTCACAAGCGCCACTGTGACTTTTGCTTGTTCCGAGTGTGTTCGCTCCCTGACTGGCAAGCACCCACACATGCCAAAGTACGCGCTTTCCAATTCACTCTGGATTGGCCGTTATCCAAATGTTTTCATGCACCAAGGCAACCTCTTGTCGCCAATGACGTTTTTGCTGTTATCTTTGAGCTGTCCAGTTGTGCAGAAAATTGTCGCTGAGCTGCACAACGCACGTCCTACAAATGAAAAGCAGAAATGCATACGTGCAAATAGGATAGCATTTCCAGAGGCACAGTTGCATGAGCTTGCAACAGCGCATTTGCCGCCGCTACCAGAAGAAGTGTAACGTTTTCTCTCGCAGACCATAAGCTGTTCGATGCGTTCCACTGTTGCTTCAGGGGCGGCTGCTGTCGCTGCTAGCGCTGCGTCGCTTTGCGCCATTGCGCTGGAGGTCCGAGACGCCCAGATGTTATTTACAAATTCGTTCTGAAAGGAATGCAGGGACGCTTGTAGAAGTTTTTTTCTGTGGAATCCAAAACTAGGTAACGATTCAAGTGGTTCTATGCATGTTGTTGCAACAGATGCTGAACCCACAACTAGTTCCCAGCAGTAGGCGGCGATGTCCCCACTGGCAATTCACTCTAAAGTATGGCGTGTCAACATTACATGAGAACACACCTCACCCGTCAGGGCTTAAAGCCCGGAAGGTGCTGCGCTGCGGCATAGCACTCCCAAGCTCTGCTAAAGATAGAAAAAAGGGCTGCAGCTACGGGTCTCAGTCCGCACTTTTCACTTTGCGCCCGGCACTCTACACTTTACACCCCACACTCTACACTTTACACTCCACACTCCAAACTCTACACTCTACACTTTACACTTCACGTTCCCCTTTTTACTTTCCACGCTTTACAGTGCAGTTTGCGCTTTACACTCCACACTCTTGCCCATCTGTGATGTTTTCCTGTCTATGTGCTTCAACTTCTGTACCGTTCTCACCCGTGTGAGCATTCGGGTTCGTGGGCTGCATCTTGTTCTTTTCCACATTTTCTTGTATAAGTTTTTCTTTCGCTGTTTTCGAAACTCAGCACAGCAGTGCCCAATAGCAGGTGCTAGGCCGACTCCTAGCTCATACTTGGTTTCTTGTTTTTTGATTATTCATGCTATTATACATATATATATATATATACACACCGTATATACCTGAAATATCTTTAGTATCTGGCACTTAAACAGGGTGGTTTACCCAAAAATTATACAACTTAACCTCCTGAACAACCTCTCTTTCCAGGTTGTTTAGATGAACGGCTTCAAAGGCGCATACATGTTGAAATTAAATTTCAGAAAAAATGAACAGGGCTCACAAACGAAAAAGTAAGTTTGCTTGAGGTGTAACAACGAGTGGATTGATTCCCTCATAGTTGCTTCATGTCGCTGTTTGATTTTGGCTACATCGCTGAGAACATTAACGTCGAGAGCCAGCTGCGAGAGAGAGAGAGAGAGAAAAACAACAACTGCCATAAACAGACCATAAACCATGACTGTTTGTTCAATGTCTTTGCACCATGAATCTGCAACTTTGCACAATATTGTTGCCTTGAGGTTTGGCGACGGCGTCACAGACGCCGCCTTCGGCCTGTGAAAAAAACGACGTGAACGCGCACATGCTCTTCCTACAAGCAGATGAGATTGAACATGCCTGAAACTACAGTGCAGTTCAGGGACCTGCTTGAATCAAACCTATTTGCAACAACCTGTGTATGTTGCCTTTGAAATTCCGCTGGTAAAATCAACGAGACAACTTCACAAACCACGCTGGTGCCGGTATCCATCAGTCAAATGACAACCAAGGTTCCCACGATTCAATTTGAGGCGTTCGACATGAGGCCCAAAGTTGTGCATCGCAAAGTTCCCTGGAGGTTGCGATGATCATTCGCGCCGAGTGTCATAACAGACTGCAACAGTGATCTGTTGCAGGGGTCGCGCGGTCACACAACAATGAACATTGAATATGTGCGGTGTTCAGCAAGGAACCGTTAATTTGAGAGCTGTTTACATATGAGACCTACTAACAATCAGGCCGTGCTATTGACCCATTGTGGAGGGTGACAACTGGTGCCCGTATCCATCAGTCAAATGACAACCAAGGCTCACGTGATTCAGTTTCAAGGCATTCCACATGAGACCGATTTTGATATTGCCAATTCAAAGCTCTGTGGATGTTGCTATGCTGGAGCCATTCGCGCAAATAGTCACAACAGACTGCGCCAGTGACGTTTTGCAGGGGTCGCTGAAAGCGCACATGCCCATCCTGCGGTCAGTCGACAGTGAAGATGTGGGGGGTTCAGTAAGGAGACCATTGATGTGAGACTTATTTATACATGAGACCTGCTAACAATATTACGTGCATAGTGCCTCGAAGCTTTTACCAATGAAATCAGAAAAAAAACTTCACAGGCTGTGCTATTGACATGATTCAGTTTCAAGGCATTCCACATGAGACCAATTTTGATATTGCCAATTCAAAGTTCCGTGGGATGTTGCTATGCTGGAGCCATTGGTGTGAATAGTCACAACAGACCGTGCCAGTGACGTTTTGCAGGGTTCGCTGAAAGTGCACATGCCCATTCTGTGGTCAGTCGACAGTGAAGATGTGGGGGGTTCAGTAAGGAGACCATTGATGTGAGACTTATGATTCAATGTTTGACGCGTTCCACATGAGACCCAGGTTTAGTCCTGTGTTTACGAGAAAGAAGCACGCTCGCATAGTTCCTTGAATATTTCACCACTGAAGCTACTAAAACCAACGCCTCTGACTGTGCCATTG
>BGPT01002432.1:69518-87614 GCA_003297045.1 Symbiodinium sp. clade C Y103 | reverse complement strand
AAACGGCAGGCTTGAACGTCTTAGGGGTTTAAGGGTAGCTCCCCAGAAGCTCCTGGAAGACCCATGGCACAGGTCAAGCTAGACCAGGGATTAAAAAGGTAAGGCCAAAAGACCACTGAGCAAGATGAGTTCCACACCTGCGGTGGTCCCAGGCGCCGCCCCTGCCTTGGCTAAGGCCAGGGTCGGCGGATATATACATGTGTACGTGTATTAATATTACAATACATATGACATGATATGATATTTTATTATCCCAATTGTTGTTCCCATTGTCATCCCACAAAGGACCCATGACACACCGCAGGAACTCCTCAGTGGTTTCGAACCTTCGCCCCCCGATGCGCTGCCCTCCATGCAGTGGCCGGGAGATTTGCGTCCTGGCACGCTGACGATCCAATGGCTGGGAGGCGGCGGCTGAAAAAGGGGTGGGTTCATGGCGGGTATATCTTTTACCACTGACAGATCCCCATATGGAGGTTTCCGAAGTCATGGGGGTACCCCTAAATCCTCCATTTTTTGTTGGGATTTTCCATGAAATAAACCATCCATTTTTGGGTACCCCCATTTTAGGAAACCTCCATATTACCCTCTTGTTATTTAACAGTTCGCCATGGAAAATCACGATTTTTAATAGGTAAATCACCAAATAATCATCTATAATTGGGCCATTTTCCATTTAAATAACCAGAGGGTAAAATATTTGCAATGGTACTGATAGTATGGTAAAATGTTGATGATCCCAAAGCATTATTTTAGTATGATAAATGGATCATGACTTCTTTGGTAAAATGGTTTGGGATGAATTTCATGGTAAGTATTTTTTGGTACCCTAAAACAATAGTATGGTAAATTAACACAGTATTTTAATCATTAATCCTCAATATTCTCAATCGCAAGATCCCCATTTTCCACAGGCTACTGGAAGTTGCCGGCAGAGGATCTGACCTCAAAGGATCTCAGTGGCAAAATCATCAGCAAGGCGCGACAAGGCACGGCACCGGTGGAGAAGAGCCATCTGCACGAGGTCTACGTGGCATTGGGTGGCCTGGATTCAACGGGGAAGGTTGGGGTCAGCTGAAATTCGGGAAAATATGGGGGTTTTTACGGATCAGAGATCTAAGGAATTTCGATTTTTGGAGTTGTAGTTTTAGATTTTGATAGTTGAATGGTTTATATCAGATCTATATTCGATGATGATCTCCCTATTTTGGTATCCCCAAATTTGGTTTGATCCAGTTTTCACCCAATCCCAGATGGTCAATCATTTTTAGATGGGGAGTTCTTCAAAGGTTGCCGTCATTATAGCTATGTTGTTGTTTTGTTGCCAAGACAAATACCTTTTCATGTTTGGTTTTTAAATGTCTTTTTCCTGGTTCAATCCATCACCAACTGGGTCAAGACCATCTTTTGGAAGGCTGCTTATACATTTTAACCGATTAATTTCAGATGAAAAATCCCTTAGAATTGCTCTTCTCTACTTACCAGTACGATTCTCCAACGTCCAGTTTAAACATGAAAACTGATCAGACGCTAGTCGACCATCTCATGGCCCTCATCATTCACCAAGGTGATGCCGTGCAGTTGGTCTTCACCAACGCCGGTCTCTCACCGCAGACCTTGCTGCGACGCTATCCCAAAATCAACGAACTGGGTGCCTTCATTGCTGCGCGGCTGGCGTGTTCCATGCGCATCCGAGATCCCAACAAGAGCAACTGGCATCCAATAGACAAGCAACAATACTAGGGATACAGAATCAAGAATCGTGTGGATACCGTTGTTGATATGTCTGATGTTGTCGGCTTTGTTTGTATGTTGTTTGTTCTTTCCTCACAAGAATGGGATGATAACTATCAACTTGGTTTTTGGAGGCTCAACAATGCAAAACCAACCAGGCAACATGGTTCTGGGCTTGGCGCAAGCTGCGGTCTCCAAATGTTCCGCATCTCCGTGCAAGGACCGGAACAGGGTTGATGGAATGGAACGTCACCTGACATGACGGGGTTACCCTCTGGCGTCCTTACTCGTGGCAAGCTGGGAAATCCAATATAAATGGCAATGGAGGCTTTAATGGGAAAATCCTATACATGGAGGTTTATACCTGGAAAAATCATCTATAATTCGGGGATTTTCCATTGCCACGTTTCATTACCAAAGGGTAGATACGGTGGCTAACCTCAAAACGGTGCTATGGAGGAGATAGCACGAATTTCTGGTTGGATTTCAAGCATTGACTTTTGATGGTTGTGCTGATGAAGATTCCCGAGCCATGTTGCCATGATGTTTTCAACTCAATCTTGATTTGCCCATCATTGTGATTCAACCTTCCCATTTTGGTCGCTGAACTGTGCCTTTTTTGGTGTTCATCCCGCTTCTGTTCGCTACAATCCCTGTTTTTACGGCACATTCTACTTGGTGAACTCTCCAAAACTTCGGGAGCTATGCCCCAATTTGGTCACTTATCATGGCATTGTGCAAGAAATGATACCCAACTTCACTCAGCAGTTTTGCTTAAGCGAATCCGAATTCCATCACATCCCCATCAGCCAACCAGGTGAACCATCCATTTCCTCCAGGACTTCGTGGAATCCTACATCCACCGCAATTTCGGCGTCATCGATGCCATGATGGGAAAGAAGAAGGCGGTGGAACACCTGAAAAAGGCCATTACCGTGATGCCAACCAACGCCACAGCACGATATTTGTGGCTAGGCTGGTGGTAACCGGTGAAAGTCTTGAAAGTTTGGTATACCACGGTATACCACTTTCTGAGCGACGATTTTGGGGTTTTCCCACCAGAAGTGGTGATTAGTCCTTGTAGGAAGAACTGCCATGATTTTCCTTATTTCAGGTTTGTGAATTGTAACTGTTCTCTCAGGAACAGGGGATTTGGGCGCTTTCCCCTAATTTTTCAGACAAACCAATACAGCGATCTCCCAATTTTACCCCTCCATGTCTTTCACAACTATATCTCTCCCAACTAGATCCTGTTTACATCCCATCATATCTTACACATTCTATCCAGATTTTCACCCTTCTTGCAAGCTGATTCGAGGTTGGGAATGCAACACCTGGAGTCAGAGCAGTGGACTGCTGCCATTGGGAGCTTTGAGGAAAGTTTGCAGCTGGATCCAGATTTCAAGGTGCCATGCTTTGTCGTCCCAGATAGTGCCATACAAAGCTGGCAGATTGTCGTGTTTGTTGGTTGTTCCAATTGTTTCCGATTGTTGGCAGTTCTTTTTCTTTTCAGACAGTCTCGTTGGTTGTTTCTTAATTTGTGGTTCCCTACCTTTTCAACAGAACTGCCTGAGTGTCCATCAAAAGTCCTCTGAAGTCCGTTGGATGCTGAAGGCTCCCTGGATCAACATGGCAGTGGCATTCCTTCGGCTACGCCAGTGGCAGCGGGTTTTGGAGGCGTGGCTCTCAGCAGAATCCCATGGCTTTTCATGTGGAAAATCCATCCATTCTTGATGGAAAGATGTTGAGAATCCATGATCATTCTCCCAAAGTGGCGATTTTCAGCGGATGATCCATTTTTTGGAAATTGGGAAAATTGGAGAATCCGATTCTTTGTGGTAAAATCAGCGAATGGGACAAGCATCTAGAAATGGATAAAACGTTAGGGGACTGTTCATTGCTTTGTTGATCGCCGTGTGAACAGACTAATGGCGAAAGTTGGTATTCTGTTTGTCTCTGAGGATCAGTTTGTCCTCCATGGGTTGATGGGGATGAGGTCAGTGACGCTGCACTCTACCGCCATCCGAACACAGCGCATTGCTTCTACAACAAAGGCGCGGTCGTCAACCGGTGCGGAGTCAAAACCGATGATTTCTTTCGGGGGTTGGGTGCAACTTGTTATAGTTTGTTAACACGTGTTATTTTGTTTTTGATGTTGATATCAACTTACTTTTTAGACAAGAGGATGAAGTGTGAAACCTGCACGGATCCTTTTGTCTATTTAGGAATCAGACACCTTTCAAAATGGCAAAATGTGTTTGATTTCGACATGGTTGCCCAAGAATAATCCCAATGTATTCAAGCTTCATAAAACATCATAAAACAACCAACATGGTCAAGACACATCAATAAATCTCCATGGCTTATTGAAACCAATGGTTTCCAAATCATCATCCCCAGATGCCAAGCATCACTGAGGCTTGGCGTACTTCTTCCTGGCTCTGGAGCAGGAACAGGCGGTTTCACGGGATTGCCATGGAATTCCACCAGGGGGAATGATGGTTTCACAAAAAATGATGGGGATGAGATGTGGATGTGTGTTCGAAAGAAATATGAAGAAGTTCCAAGATCCAGCAGATGTGTTTGGTCTACATGCGGTATTGCTCAAGGTGCCATGTTGAATGGTTGAGCCTTCAAACCCATCAGAAGTCGCAAAAAATACCTTGACCAACTATTGACATGTTTCTTGCTGAAGACGAGCATGGAAACCGAGGGAGTGTAAATCACTATATGTTAGCTGGTTGTATCTCCATTTCTGATGCCAAAAACACAGATTTCTGCGGTAACCATCTCCATTTCATGGTGAAACTACCATTCTTCCAGCTCATCGCTAGAGAAATCATCATTGCCAATGAAATCACCATCTTAGCTGATTCAACTCAACCACCAATTTCCGAAGGTTACTCTCCCACTGGGTTTTTCTCATTGTCCCAGGCTCTGTTCCAGGGAGGACGTTGGCATCCTGCAGCGTGCGGCCGACATGTTTGGAAGATGTGGCTCAGATTGGAATATCTGTGGATATTTGTGGATATCTAAACCTTCAAATAATGATGGTGATAGAATGGAGATACAATGGTTTCATGGGGATAGGATGATTTGATGATGGCTTTACTACTATGAACATGTTGATCAAATGGTGGCACAACTGATATAAACCCCAACGATGGCCAAGAATTGTGGGTCCAGTACACATTTTTGCCCGCTGCTCACAGTCTTGCTCAGATGGAGACCACTTGAGGTGAAACATGATGAAACTCGCATTTCGTATGGGTCAAAATCTTCAATCACCACACCATGTGTATGCTAGGATGCAGGTCAACAAGTACTTGCTGTGATGAAACAACCAAGGGATTCCAGCATTTTGATGGGGGAATGGCCCCAAAAAGCGCCATGCAAATATGGGGATGGTGATAGTTACCCTGTACCACCTGATGGCAGGCAGCGGCATCAGGCCTTGCAGGCCTTTCAAGATGCGCGCAGCAATTTGGAGAGGCCATGGATTTCATTGCTGGAGTTCACCCAACTTGACAACTCTTGAAGTTGATTTCAATCTACCCAAATGGCATATTATATTTATATATACACATATGTATTCGCGGCACGCTTTATTGTGTTGTTTTCAAGTTGTATGGGCTTTACCACACACATTGATCCAAATAACTCCCGACAGGAGCTCGCTTTGGACGGAGAGGGACGATCAGCTGGCTGGGGCCTTGCATCTGATCGGTGTGGGAATGGATGACATCGCCACCAATTGTCCAAGACTCTCAAAGCTAGGCCACCAAGTGGTCTGGGTTTGCCATCGCCCGAGAAGATGCTGGTTTAACATGGGCAGTCAAAATGATCCAAATCTTCGCGGGGTTGAGGTCAACAGCCTCCAAAACGTGGACAGCTTCTTGAGTAAACCCATGAGCTGGGATGGTGCGAGCCCCAGTGGTGGGTGAATTTTTGTCTGAAAGTGCTGGGAAGCTTGACTATTTTTGGATATCCACTATCCCTCATTTTCCGACAAAACCCCATATCAAATATCTGGACAACTGTGGAACAGGGATGGTTGAAACAATATGGAAATCCGATCAACCAAGCAGTAGGGGATGACCGCGACCTTGTGACATTTGCACTTCAGGTGGAAAGCGACATGAGCAATGACCAGTTGACCCTGTGGATTGGTTTTGGTCGGGAATTATGAACCTACCAAGTTTATTGGAGAGTATCATCATCCATTGATAAAAGCTATGTGGAAATCCCTCTCAACCAATCCCATTTGGATCAGCTCCATCCCAGCCTGAGGTTGGAAGTTCTTCGCATGGCGCCCCTGATCCAAAAAAAGGTGCTTCCGACGGTGCGGAGATGTGGCACAACCTACCATATGGAGCCATTGTGGGCAAAATCACCTTGAGTTTCCATTTTTCTTAGCAAAATTGGTTAGTTTATGACTTTATGGATTGATGATCGGTTGCCTTGCCGATGTTCCATCTCTAGGATTTGCAATAGGATTGCAAAATCTCTTGCATCGCCCATGGTTTTTCAAGTGGATTGGCGTGCAATTGATGTCCAGTCGACTTGTCGACTCTTTCCATCTATGATGACTCCAGACCAATCGGCATGACTTTGTGATGTACTCACGGTCACCATGCCACGCGCTTCGAGAACCCTTGGCTTCAATCAACTTTCAGGACAGGGACAGCATCTCATCAGTTTTGACGCGTGACTGCTTTGCAGACAGTACAGTAGTTTGTTCGAAACACCATGACCAAATGTTCAATAGTCACTCTAGATACCCACGCGATACCCACACCATGAACTACATCGTGTCAAACGCATCTGTGTTTTCTTCTCGAAATAGCTGTGCCACAATGCCGGTGATATGCATTGGTCCCAACCTCAAGGTTGTTGCAGCCGGTCCCAAAGAAAAAGGGGGAACACCACCAGCAAGCAACATTTGTTGGCAAAATCGATGATGGTGATACATGTCAAGTACCCAAAATAGTATGATTTCCTGTGAATTTGACAATATTTGTGTTTCACCAGGGTGGCTTTTTTAAATCTTGACTGAGATCTGTGTAGTATATTCCAGCAGCTGAAGGATACCTTTCCAACGGCAGTTGGCGAGATAGATTAGGGAGTACTGCCAACAATAATGATAGGGATATGGCCAGTTCAAAGAGTCACGAACCTCTACAATTGAACGACACAGGTGCAAACCATTTATCCCCCAAACTCACATACAAACCTCAAGCAAGTTCTGCGGATATGACGAAAAACAGGCTGTTACATCCGCCCAGGTCCAATTTGCATTCCATGGTCGGTGATTCCAGCGATCGTTTTCTTCTTGTGGAAGTTTGCCAAACCGCTTCTGCCAAAGGAGCTGATTTGAGAAAGCAACGAAAAAAGGTGGTTTGTCCTTGGGATGATCAGCAAAACATCAGGATGATTCAAACACGAAGAATTCCCGCATATTTGGATTAAGCACCGAAATTGGGATGTTCCAGTGCCAGCTAAAGGGATTTGTCCATCCAGGACGTGGGTCGAAGGAAAGATCCGGCTTTTGGTTGCTGATTATTTTTGACCCTTTGATGTAGCTATTTCCATGAGTATAGACCCAGAACTTTGGATGGAAGCCACCAATCACTATTTCCAAGAAGCCATTTCTTGAGGTTGCATGTCAAACCGCCCCAGAGCGATGCTGAGAACGCAGGAGTGGGCTGAAAGCGTGGAGAAGCAGATGACAAAGTTCATGGACTACTTGCGAGACTTGGGGGTGCCCTGGGGATCAAATCGAAAACTCATATCTCCATGATTTGGTTCATCCCAAGAGACATTGTCAATTTATATCAAGTGATATCTCCCAGCCTCTCTGATTTATATCCCAGTTTTGGTTGAGTAACATCCCCATTTCATCCCATTTCTGTTTTCTTATTGGGCCAAGAAACTTGGTGCCATCCGACCAGCCAGGTGCCCGGCTTCGGGAAGAAGAAGGTTCTCTCCTGGAAAAAGGGGGAATCCACCAACAGGAAGGAGGATACATTGAGGCCGTAGTAAGGATAAAAATGTATACAGAATAACTCCCAAAAATATAGATGCTGGTCCTACTAAAAGACTTATAAATTGCTTGTCCATCGTTTTGGGGGCTACTATAAGACTGTATGTATATAATGATAGAATGGGATGCAGGACCATGAAGAATGAGGATATTCTCAGGATGTAGTAGTTCTATTTCCCAATTTCCCTGACTATTTCTTGGGGGTTACCCAAAAGTAGTGACCAATTACTGTTTAAAGCGATACTGTACCTATTAACAAACAGGGGGGCATTAATCCTTGGTTAACATTACTAACCAACAAATTTGAGCATACATGGGATACAGGCAGCAAGAATGGAGGTATTAACAGCCAGGTTTTAAGACACCTTGAAGATGCTTTGTGGGTCGATGTTATCTTACTTTCTCTAGATTTTATGATGATTCTGTCATGCTTGGTATTAATGTGTCCTATGTTGATGCATGATATTCTCTATATTCATCATCATTTGTATCCCCAATGATTTCGTCAGGCGGGCGGCACCAACGGTGCTGCTAGTGGCCCCGTGAAGTTTGGGGAGGCTGCTTGGGGATGGTCCATGGAGTTTCCAGTTCCAAGTTGACCAGAGAGAGGGGAACTTAGAGTTTGATGGCACCGTAAAGCAACTTCCAACTAGCAGTTGCAATGTTTTATCATGGATGGGCTTGAGGAAATAAATTGGCTCAATTTTGTACGTGTCGCATCCAGTTGTATCCCCTCAATTGGCTTTGTTCAGTTGTGGAGAGCATATACCCGTCAAATCTTCGTCCCCCCCATCCGAAGCACGGGCTTGTTTAAGTCTAAAACTGAGGAAAACCCCAAATCCTGCGGTTTATCATCATGTTCCTGTATTCTCCTATATGTCTCCATTAAAACAGTCACAAATTGGGGCACATCCCCCATTTTCTGAGACCCATCCCCACGCCACAGCATTGTCATAGGTTGGCCACTTAGCCTCTGCAGAACAATTGGATGAGCTGCAGCAACGGTCGAAGCAGGCCACTGCCATGGTTGACACGACAAAATTGGGTGGGTTCACCAACAGGGATATGTAGTCAAGAAGAGCCGGTAGCCTTGGAGGTGCAGGGGTCTTCACTTCGGTCGCAAACTTCTTCCAGTTGGGTTGATCCGCACTTCTGATGTTTGATCCTCGCTTGAATCCAGAAAGCCTATGGGTCAAGCCGCAAAAAGCTACCATCACTTTTCGGGGCTTCAGATATTTTTTCCATGCCGACATTACATTCCCAAGATCCCAGATTCGGAATGATCAAAACCTATATACTGTAACTCCAAATTCAAAGTAGAATACCATAGAATCTCCAAATTCCATATATTTTATTCATAAGGTAGTAATGGGATATTCTATCTTATCTTATTTATAATAAACCTCACCATTCCGGTTTGTTTCCCAAATCCCCAATCGATTTGCACAAAGCATATATAGATATTTTCCCTAAAAATTCACTGATACTCGTATATATAAAGTTTTCCCAAATCTCAAATCAAATTCCGAGTAAATATCATAGAATATCTATTAATTCATGGTCACGTCCCATCAAATCTCATCAAATGATACTTAGATCCCGTCAAATGATGGTAAATCCCAGTACATCATGAGTAAATCCCATGGTTTTTCTCCAACAATGTTGGCTTTCAGATTTCAACCTAGCACAGCTTCCGTCGTCAGGAGTCTTGGGCCTTGGTCCTCGACTTCAGCGCTCCCTGGTGCAAGCCCTGCCAAGCCATTAAGCCGCGCTTCGAGGCGCGGTGCTTGGGGCAGAGATATAGTGGGAAAATGGTGGAAATACATGGTTTTCATGGTATTTTATGAAGTCTTATGGAATTAGATTGGAAATGTTATGGGAAGATGGAATAGATAGATATTGTCATTGGAATCCTCTTTTGGGAAATGAACATGCGAAGTTATGTTGTTGTAGGGTGCCAGAGTTTTGATCCTTAGCCGACAACGGTGACAGAATATGGTTCATTGGTTCATTTGATATCATTCGGTTGTGGGTCCCAATTAAGACTCATAAAAATCATCCGTCGATACCAAGAATGACGAGTTCCCCCCCAATAAAATAGATGATTTCGTATCAATATCTAAAAACCATATGATCAATTACACATGCCCCACCTTTGTGGCTCCACCCCAATGACTTGACCCATGTCGCCGAGGAACTTGCTCGTCAGTATCCTCAGGATTGCTTCCTAGAGGTCTCCGTGGGTATCCAGCATGGAGATCCCCATTTACAACTGCAGTCATAATTCATAATCACTACAATACACTATGAGAACGGATTGTCACTGGGTTGTATCTTACTTTGGAACGGTTTATGAAGTGGATCCTATATTATGAAGTGGAACCGCAAATCATGTAGCTAGACCAGGCTTGGGTGCGCCACTATTTTTCAGAGATGAGGCTGTGCACATCATGGAATAGGGGGAGAATGAACCAACCATAGAGGACCGCATTGAAAGAACTGCCGTTCAATTGGTGTCACCTCAATGAATTCCCGTAGCTGGTTGTTGCTTCAAGTTCTTAATGTGTACTGTGTTTGCTGCGCAATTAGCTTGCATCTTGCTGGCTCATGCTTTTATGACCAGCCTTTATGGTGAGTCCCAGTCCACCCATCACCTGTTATTGGGTCCCCGGGTGTTGGTTCAAGTCATTAAGCAAGAAAGACATTAGACTATTATATCATTACTATCTAGTTTTTTGACTGTCATGGATAATTGACAGGAATCATCAAGAATCATCAATATTCATCAATAGGATACTAAACCACGGATTTTGTTTCTTCAAATCACATGTTTGTTGTCAGCAACTGCCAGGTGAACGCTGATGATTTGGATGACGTGTCGGCCAAGTGTGGCGTCGGGGGTCCTTGGTGGGCGGACGATAAGCCGCTGGTGATGAGGCGTAATTGGCTTGATCCACCAAAATTACCAAAAGTTGGGTTTCATCAGCAATCGTGGGTTTTCATAATTTTCAGAAGAAAGAATTTAGAATCAATAGTCAAGAGTTGAGTTAAAGCGGAGACGCCGCTGGGATTGATGAAGAGAAATGGGGAAAGAAGACAAATACATACCATTGAACCCAAAACTGACGAGATTTGCTGCAAGTCTTTGTGCAGGACTCACAAGCCACTTATAAAGGACAGTAAACTGCTTGGTGTGAGATATCTTGGCTCAATTGAGAGGGCTTGCCATTGCGCATTGTTGCTTCAGATATGATGAAGTTCCTGTCTCTTCTGTTATTGCCACTGGGCTTTGCACAGCCTGATTGGTGTCAATGGGTTCCCCTGGCCTCCCAGCAGTACGTGCCGGAGTGCAGCGGCTATGTATATCCTGCCAACTATGGGTACTCATGTGCCAGCTGGTGCCAGTGGGTACCAGGCCCATCTTGGGGATATACTCCCGCATGCACGGGCTGCTATCAACTCTACTCCGGCCACTACAAGTCAGCAGCACCTCCCAGCACTGTGGCAAAAACAGAGAGCGGTTGCAAAGCTTCATGCCAGTGGCTCTCAAAGCCGTCTTGGAACAGCACCTCAGATTGCATGAAGTGCGAACAACCTCTGGTGCTTGAAGCCAAAGAGTCTGGAGAGACTGCACCATCCCCACGCTTGAAGGTAAGAATGCAATGGCAGCGACCTGACTGGTGCAAGTGGGTCCCTCTGGCCTCTTTGCAATACGTGGGCGAATGCACTGGGTCAGCTGTTGGCGGCACTGCCGGCACCTCGGGACTGTTTGGCTGCACCTACTGGTGCGGATGGAGCCCTCCTTCAGCTTGGCAGTACATCCCCGAGTGCCAGCAATGCTCTGCAGGAATTCCAGATGCATCTACGATGGTCCCAATGGCTGGCTGCGAGAACTGGTGCCAATGGGTCTCGCGTCCTTCCTGGCAGTACGTGGGCGGCTGTTTAGGTTGCGAGGCCTTGGCGACCGCGAACGAAATCCGGCCATGAGGTGCTTGCCCTTTGCAAGACTTTGGAGCTGATGTACAGTTTGGCAGCTTCAATGTACTTCTTTATGACCTGCAAGGCCTGGTCATGTCGCTTTTGTTCCCATGCCTAGGAAGTCGGTCTTTCGAGGTCTGAACAGAGGAAAGGCTGGCCCACTTTAACAACGGCTGGGAGTGAACCCTTCCCGTCTTGTCACAATGACAAGCTCTTGCGCATTGGAGAGATTGGACTTCGAAGGGGCGAATTGATGCAATGAAAATGTGCACATGGTGAGCTGGTGTAGCTCTAGATTCCACGAATCATTGTTTCTTGCCAAATGTCTTATCCCTGGAAAGATATATAGAAAGATGATAATACCATGAAGATGATAATACAACAATGATATTCCATGATATTCCCACAGATTTTGGGGTTGACATCTGCCTCCGACCTGAGGTCATGGGGCTTCCAACCTTTCAGATCTATCGAAATGGTGAGCAGGTCACCACCAGCACAGGCGAGGGATGGTGATGGTCAGATGGTGGTTCACAGCCTACATATTGAAGCCATCACAAAACGGGCGAACATCTTGTTTTGAAAAAAGTGAATTTGGGGGAATTACTTGTCATCACCTGATTTGTTGAATTAAGAATCCATCTGTTTCCTTCCCTTTTTGTTGCAAACCAGTCATTGGATGGGCCCATAAAAAAGGCGCAAGTGACCTGATTTCCACTCCGAATGTCCCAGCTGACCTGGCATCCAATGCTGGTGAGCCGAGCAGATCTATTCAGATAGGGCCTAAAAATATCAAGCAGACCTACTTAAACTTCCCAGTTGATCCACTTGTTCTCAAGAATCGAAGTCTCTTCTTGGTACCCCAAAGATCATCCGACGCCAAAAGAAGGTCTTGATGAAGCCGGTCTGGTAAAGCTCTTGAGTGAGGATCTGAACGCACTCGTTCTGGTTGTTTCACGTGGGAACTTCACCCACAAATGGGGATCTAAACAGCAAACATGTTTTTCTTTGCCAACTGAAATTGATATATGGGAATTTCATGGAAATATGATTTCAGCATATTTAAGCCATCAACACCCGGAATAACATGGCTTTGGGGGGCAGAGTGGAAGATGTCGGAAACCTTGGATGGGCTCATCGTTTTTGGTCATGAACCAAGTGGTCGAAGCTGGGAATGGGTAGATGACATTGGGAGATGGGAATTCCAGACCCCCAAAATGGGGTTGAAGACTCCAAGCACAGTAATTCCTCAACAAAGCGGTGACTGCTGGCATATACGTGCCCACATTGTTACTGTTGGTGTGGCTGTGGCTACAACATGGAAACGATGAATGGTTTGAACGAAGAGGCAATAAGTGAATAAATGTAGAAGCATATGTCGTGTGTTTTATATCAATATGAACTCATGTTAATACTATATATACATATATGATATGTATATTGTATGTATATATATACACAATATGTGTGTATACAATATACCATACATGTATATCGTTGTATCCCTGATGGCCTCATTGCTCAGGTGATCATCTTGGACCCGTGGGCACCAAGAAGGGACAGTGAGGCACGAGCTGGGTCTGTTCAAAAAGGGGCTGGGAAAACCTCAATTTCTGGCCGTTTCAACGGGGAAAATAGTGGGAACATATAGGAAAAATGATGGTAAACTAGTGGATTTAGTGGTGGTTCCGGTCAATTGTCGGAATCCAAAGGTATTGGCGGTTTAATCAACAGAAAATGTGGTGGGGTTGGTGGGATAATCTTCAGGAAAGAATACTGTAGTTTCACCAACCACCTTGAGGGTACTGACCAACATTTGGACCAGTTGGATGGAAACACGGAGGACAATCAGCAAACATGTCACCAACTGAGAAGGCGGATTTGACCACCTCATATCGGGATGTAAAATACAGGATGCTTACTGAAGACGATCAAACTCCATCGTCCCCTCGCCCGTCCAAAGTTCTGATGAATTGGGAGAATGTGTTTCATGTATGTTGACCCGGTGACCCTCCAATATGTTCAGATTCTGACTTTTTTTTCCAGGTCAAGAAGCTTTTGGTCAAACCAACCACCAGACCAGCGGAGCTGAACCGGCGGAACTGCGAGGAAAATCCTCAATGAAAAACATGCGCGCTGAGCAGGTCGGCTGCGCAAAATCAGCAGTGAGCTGTTCTTGCCTGCTGTGAGGATACAACATACGGATGGGTAGGGTAAGGTATGGTAAGGCACTAGTATGAAGAAATTGGACATATATATATATATATAATATCAGACATATACAAGTATCAACTGAGCTCTCATATGTTTGTTTGGATGATATCACCAGTTTATCCAGGTAAAGGCAGAAACATCCGTAGTGGAAGCGTTTGCGGAAGGGTTTTGGGGTTAATTGTGGTGGAACGAGAGTTTAGCATGTTGATAGGAAGCCCCAAAAAGATCGACAAATAATTCTTCACTATTCTAATTTTAGTAGGATTTTACCAACTTCTATTTTTTTGATGCTGGCAAAATCTGGCTGTGGGTAGTGGTTTAGGATCGGTTTGTGGGTGTCTAATGCTTTTATGAGGCTGTAGCGAACCCAGGATGTGGTAGACTCTTGATGCAACCCATCGAAGACGAGAAACATGTGTTGTTCGATGATTTTTTTCATGGAATGTAAAGGTTGCCCTACATGATTGCTTCGGTGGAAGTAAAGATCAGTACCAGGAGAACAAGAACCATCTGGAATGGCCGGTTTTTGCTGTTTGGGTTGGCTCCAGCACAACTCATGGGCGAGACAGAATGTGACAGTTGGTCATTGTATAGATAGTTTGAGTTCAAACCCATGATTTTTTCAAATTTCTCAAAGTTTCAGGTTGTCAATGTCCATGATCCCAGGTTTATCACAGTGAAACAAGAAACGGTTTTGTTTGACAGTCCAATCTCACCAAGCGATTTTGAACATGTGGCCACAACTATCAACCCCACATCTGTTGGAATTGAGAGACCAACCAACACTTCAAAACATAGCTGTTTGGCGATGTAATGTGTTTGAAAAGAACATTCAGGCGCTTAATCCCAATGAATATGTTTCTTTTTGGCAGGGCTCAACCAACCAAACAACGTCATGTGTGCCAGACAATCGAACAGCGCCACGAGCGACAGTGACAGCGACAGACCCTAATTTTGGTCAGCCATGCCGGAGGACCAGCCATACCGCTGTAGCAATCAAAACGGGGATGGGTCAAATCCTACAAAATCCAATATTTGGGGGGATGAACATACATTCACCAACCATTTTTGGTGTTCACCAGGGAACCAGGGTTTTGACACACAGCCAAGTCAATCAAATTGTGTAGGGTGATAGTCATCCATGTGCCATGTGCAGGTTGAAGGGGTTGGTTCCCCCATTCACCGCTCTGGGGCCCATCTTTGGAGTTTCAAGTTTTTATGTCTCCTTGCAGGTTGGTTGAATTCCCCATTTACTTGTTTATGATGTTCATACCTATGTTACTATGTTTGTATTTGGATATATCACGTTCCTTTGGAGGGGCCCTAGTTGTTCCATGGTGGTGTTGGAGGACGTGAAGGCGCACCCGTTTATGTTCGAGGATTCCTTCCAGGCGCTTCTTCTGGGATAATTTTGTATGAACACCCCAGACATTTGAAGTTTTTTGAAGGGCCAAGTCTCAGAGAACCGTATTTTTTGGACATGTTCCATGATGTTTTGTTCCACAAATACTACTGGATACCAATCCCAAGACAAACAAAATAGGTTTGGTATGTTTAGGATGGATTGAACCCGCTAAATTGAGTCCCGTTGAAGTGCTGAGTAGATGTTCTTCCCCTATCTGCAGGTGAAGAGTCGGCAGCTCAGGGACTGGGAGAAGATGGAGATTTTGGAAAAGGATTTTTCCCTATTGGAGATTGCCATTTTCGCCGATTTCGGCAGTGTAAGAACTGAGTAGCAGCAAATGAATTTAGATCGGCTGGTGCAAAGTTTGGACGTCGATGTGATAGATTGCAAAGAAGCAAACTACAGGAGGATTTCCGATATCCTAAGATCCGCCCAGGTGTACCCCATCATTCATGAGTAAGAGCCCAGTACTACTTTCATTGGTAGAAATTGTAAACATTGTTGTGAAGGTTATCAGTATTCATTTTGACAATAATTATTGAGTATTGTCAGAATGAACAATTCAATGGTCAACCCAATGTTTTTGCCTTGTAGTAATATAAGAGCTCGTTAAGAATCCTGTTCCCATTGGTTGCCAGAAATAGCAGGATTTTTTCCCTATTTTCTCCACCCATTTTTCTCCCCCTACGACGCCCTCCTTTTGAACAACGGCAGCACCTTCTCCGCTCAGCCGTGGACAACTCGCGCTTCGAGCGTGCTGGACGTATGGACTGCGAGTCCATCAGCTTTGCCAGTAACAACCTGGAAATCGAGGCTTGGATCCAAGCCATACGTGAAGTTTTTGGAAGTAAATGGGTAAAACAGCATATATCCCACTACAAACGAAGCTTTTAACACTAAATTGTGATTTTCGGGATGCTCCACTGAAAGTCATGAGGAAATTTCAGCCGCAAAAGAAATGTTTGAACCAGCAATGGAGGGGATGGTTTTCATACAGAATCAACATGGTTCACCCTCCAAAGTTTGGGTGTACCCCTTAAAGTTGGTGGACACCAGAGACTTTTCACCCAGAAAATAGGGAGAGAACTTCCAATGTTGGGGATGGTTTTCACCACATTAGAAGTTTGGGGATGTTTCAGTTTCAGCTGCCAAAATTGGGTCTAGGGTGAGAATGCACATCATTTCTTGGAGGTTATCACGTTCAAAGTCATTTAATTTGGCCAAAAACAATGAGGTTGATAATTCAATTTTTTTGTCAGAATTCTTCCCCATCAGAATTTGCAAAGGTATAGTCTCTGCTGATTTTTCTGGTGACATCCGTGACATCCCCCAGTTGTTGCCATTGAAACAAGCTCACCATACCTCCATGACCTCCAGAGCTCCAAGGATATCAACAACGTGATCTACCCGGTGTCCCCGAGCGAAAAGATCTATGTGGCCATCACTAACAACGTGAGTCCACCAGATGATCCCAGAGCACTGAAGTCTTCCTGACCTGTTGGGAAATTGCTGGAAGTTGCCATATTGGTCAGTGGCTGAATGTTACCAATGGCAAGAAGCGGTTGTGAGCGATGGTTTGAGAGAGATGCTGCAGGAAAACCCCTATGTTCAAACACCTTTTCCACTTTTCCCTCAAATCCACCTGGTCAAATCAGCTTTTCATGTGCCAGCACGGCCTATGATCACGACCCACGGCTCCTTGGGTCCTCGGTGATGGACCAGTTCGACTATGTGATGTTTGGGAAGGCCGGAGCAATGCGATCTTTGAGGAGGTGGTTGTACCAAGCGGTGTATCCATAAAAGGGGAAAAGAAACAGAAAGAACTGGGTTTCTCAAAAAACATCGTTTCTTGATGTGGATTTTACAGGTCCACCGTTTTCTCACGCAGACCTTGCACATTCCACAGGTTTCAGATTGAGAATGCCTTCTTTTCCATGGCTCCTGTCTCCAGGTCTACAAGAAAGAAGTGAAAAAGGAAGAGAATTTGGCGGTGCGCCACCAGGGCAGGTGGTGGAGCCCAAACTCATCCAAATCTTCTTGAGATTTGGTGCGAATTGTCAAGAAAATGGGGAGCGGCTAATTGAATCTCAGGCAACATCATCCGTGCAACAAGATATGATATCATTGACAAATACTATGGCGCAACCACCCAGTGGTTTCAGGATGATTTCACCATCACTTCGCCATTTCGCCCTACAGGTGGTATGGGCATCCTATGGTGGATTGCTGATGAAGTCACGAAGCCCAGAGATAGGATGAATGCCAAGTGCCAAGAGCTCCCAAGTTGCCAACGAAAAAAGTGGGAAAAGTGGATCAAAAAAAATGACCGAGTTTAGGATGGTTCTGCAATCCGTTTTCTTGAAGAATAATCTATTTCTTTTATCGAAGGAAGTTTAGAAGTGAAACTTCCGACAATATGGACAGTTGAAAAGCAGAGGTGAGAAGAGCCAAGATGTGAAGAGCTCAGCCATGAAGNTTCGGAGACATCTTGGCAGATGAGAAATGAAAAATTGCACGCCGTTGTGGCGCGAAGCACATTTGGAAGTAAAAAGTGTTAAAAACTGTCAGCGTCGGAACACTTTTGGAAGTTGAGATGTCGAAAAAGTGCACGGCGCTGTGGCCAGAAGCACATTTGGAAGTGAAAAGTGTTAAAAACTGTCGGTCTCGGAGCACTTTTGGAAGTTGAGATGTGGAAAAAGTGCACGGCGCTGTGGCGCGAAGC